>JAOUZG010022235.1:23583-41582 GCA_026289955.1 Argiope argentata
TACAACTAGAACCTACAAGTCAGTTCTGGTGCCCAGAATAGTTCCTCCACAAACGAGCAATCCTACACCACCGTAACAGTATCGTTCAATGATGTTCTTTCGGTGGTAATGAGTGCCTGGCGATCTCCATATGACATGGCGAGATTCCGACTGCAAGCTAAATTCGGATTCGCCGGGACACATCACACAAACTGACTATTGCGGTGTCTTCAATGCATGCTCTCTACTCCAGGCTAACCGCAAGTGGCAGTCAGTTGCAGTAAGTGGAACATATCTGACAGGCCTACGACCATAAAAACGAATCTCCCCAAAGCGTCTGGACACAGTCTGTCTTGAAACTGCTGTACCATTGGCTGAAGAGAGCTGACGAGACTGATCTGATGCTGTGCTCCGTCTCTTTCTTTTGTCAGTGACTGACAAATACCGGTCCTCATTCGGTGTTGTAACTAGAAGGCGACATATGCAGTAACGCATACTCACATTATCACCATCTTCGAATCGTTGCCTAAGCCTGAAGATGACGTTTTGGGCGATTCCAAGTTCCTTGGATACTTCCAACTGGGTGCTCCGCCCAAATTCCCGACGGGGATGATTCTAATACATGAAAAAAAATTCTCCAAATGAGTAGTTTGGGTCATAATTATGCGGCTATTGCCCAGAAAGCCTTATAAAGTGCTTACGAGCAATTTTACTTTTTTGCCAGTATTCCTTATACATTAAATTTTCTTAAAACAAATGAATATGAAATAGCAAATGAAATAAATAAAACAAAAGCTCTAAAGAAACGAAGAAATCAATTTAAACACTAACCAATTAATTTCCTAAAGTTGTAGTATCAAGCCGAAAGTAGCAAAAGTATTTACATAATCTTATATAATATATCTAATAAAAGACTAGACTATATCTAAGTAATAGATAAACATTTTTTTCTTTTTATATATAAAAAATTTAAATTTGAATATATATTTTAAAAATTTCTTAATTTAAAATTTTAAATATGTATAAAAAATATGTATATTTTTTACAGCATTGAAATTCAGTCGAGAGTTAAATAATTTAATTTATCAATTTTGATGTTATTTTATCAGCAAAAGCATCCTCATACAATTTTCTATCAAATAAGCTCCATAAAAAATAAAATTAATAATTGGAAAAATCTAATTCAGTTCTAAATTTAATTTAAATCATTCGGTGAATTTTAGCTTGAAATTTCAATAACTGAAAACATTTACTCCCAAATCAAATATACTTCCCTTTGTAGCGATGGAAAAAAAAGAAGTTCTAATACTTATAGAATTAAAAAATAATAAGAAAAAACATATAAACTGATCAAATTACAGTTATGTATTTCCAAAATCTAACCAATACACTCTCAAGCAGGTACGAACAGAAACATCTAAGAGAGCAATTTCACGGAAAAGGGAAATCTCTGATTTGACAAATATCTCCCAGTTGAAAAGGAACGCTTTTACTCTGTAATGGACGAGTGACTACTCTTCTTTTGGAGCTGAAATAAATGTTTCAACATGTTTCTTATTTGATTTAACGACTATATAAGAAATAATAAATGTCCTTTTTTCCGAATGTTTTTATTTTTATTTCTTTTAAGAGCATGCTTCTCGTAAAATTATTTCCTTTTTGAATATCAGAGGATAACTAGGTCTGGGAACACGTTTGATTCATTTAATATCTTATTTTCACTTCAGTTAATATTTTTTAACCGAGACATATATTAAGATTAAATCGATAAAATGTATTAAGAACTAAAATAAATTAGTATAGATATCAGTCAAAGATAGAGTTATGAAATTGCCACGTTTGCGATTAATTTTTGACAAATTCATCATGCTAAAATTATTTTCCAGCTTCATTATTTTTATAATAACATTGGTCAGAAGTCAAAGATTCATAAAGGAAATACTGGAGTTAGTTATTCGCCAAGGTAATCTAGATTCGATAGCTATTATCATCTCTATTTAGTCAATTTTAGGTCAAACCGAAATTCACATCATTCAAAATTTAAGCCCCAAAGATGATGTAGATCGTTCTTCCGAGAGTATTAAGGCAAAAGATAATGTCGGATGAAGGGATATTCATAACATCACTTGTACTACATCACATGTACTACAAAACGTGTGCGTTATTATGTATTTTGAGCCCTATGATGGTTCGCCATCGAATTGTCATGAATCTTATAATATTTGAAGATTTTTCTCCCTTTTGAGCAATCAGTAATAATCACGAAGGATGAATTAGCTTAGTTTAGGTATATATATATATATTGACGTCCCAATTTTAAGGCAATGCAAGAGATATTTTGGGGAGGACTTCATAATTTTGAACTGAATTTGCGTTCAGATGAAGGGGAAGACACCTCAGCTGCTACATTGAATTCTCCTGTTCCGAAGCCAAGACCATAAGGATACCGGAAATAGAGTCCCTATAGTCCGTTTTAGCAAACATTAATGAACAAAAGCAATCCGATTGCATAATTACCTTCTTGAAATCCGTGAATGTTTTCTATGCCATTTGTATTCATGTTATTCAACACCATCTACCATCTTTGCAAGCATTTCTGATCGATCACTACCATATTATTCGTAGTTTTCTAGTAATGTCTTAATCACCTTGAAATTTATAATACTGACATTGAAACACCATGCACATTTAATGCTTTGTATTATTTTTCAATTCCTACAATATTAACTCATTAATTAAATGAAATTTAATTTTAATACTTTAAATAGAGTTTTAGCAGTTTGTAAGGAAAAATTCACGGACAATAGCTCAATTGGTGTGATACAATGATTTCAATGTTTTTCATGTAAAGGTAAAGAATGTGATTTCAATTATTGTGAAAATAAATAATTTTTTATAAATTATTTATATTAATGGTAATTATTTTATAAAACAAAATAAATTATAAAATAAAAAATAAATTTTATCTTTGTTGGCATAAGTAAGAATTAACTTACATTTTTTTATTACTTGTTTATATTATAAAGAAAAGCTATAACTATCGTATAAAAAATTGTAACAAATCGTGTCATAGAAATTTGTGTATTTTGATTCATTTTTAATATATTAATTGTAACGATATTAATTTGGAATGAGGAATTTCTTTCAGAACTATATTATTTAAAACCAAGTTTCCATAGAACAACTGCTGGTTACAATTATTTTTATTATATATATATTAGTTTTCTATAAAGAGAGCTTTTCTTCATCCAAGGAACTTCAGAATTAATAAAAAAATTACAATTTATAAAGCTTTACTAAATTTAGAGAAGTTCCATTAAAATTATATATTTTACGATCTATAATCTTCATAATTAATGAATTTCCATAATTTGCAAAATATCTACTTTTTCTATCAAAGGTGGATTTAATGCAATTTGAGATTTAAATAATGCTAATTTACATTAAATAATAATCCTCTTTATTAATATAAATTCTGCTAAACTTAGAAACTATTTAATATTACATTCACTAAAATACTCTTAATGTGCTGCTTGTCATTTGAAGAGCGAATCATTTATTTCTGCCAAGGAAATTTTAATACGATTAATACGTTACAGAATAATTGAAAAATGCAATCTCTAAAAGTCTAACATTGTGATTGAAAATCAATTAATTATTTATAGACAAATAATTATTAACTTAACGATAGTGATTTACTCCATGTAACATTACGCTTCTCATGGAGTAATTACTTATGTGAGTTATTTCAACTACATTAACTCACCAAAGATTACTAGCAATATATTATTAAGTTTTCTTTAAACAAGTAATATAAAAAGAATTTAAGTCAATTCCTTCATAGATCAACAAGGAAATTTTTTTTTATTTTAGTTACTTTTTTTTTAAATACTTACAATTAATACAAATAATTAATTAAAAAATTACTGATTTCCTCAAGAATAGAACTCACATTCTTCCCTTTCATGGGAAAAATACAGGAGTCCTTGCATTTTAAAAATTGAGCTACTGCCTGGTGCTTTCAATTTTCTTTATAAACTACTAAAACCTTATTTAAAATATTAAAAGTCAATTAAATTTAATTTATGAAATAATATTAGAAAAAAGGCATTAACGTAAGGTGTCCTTCCTTACTAGTTAAAAGTATGTATTCGAACATGGGTGGATGAATAGAATGTATTTTATTAACATTTGAAAATTTGTTCAAGATATATAAATATATATAAGGAAAATGTGAACTAACAGTAGGAATTGAAAGGTATGGACCATTAATTATATATTATGGCATTGTAAACTTATTTTATAAGTGGAATTTTCAATTAAACATTAAAAACTGTTATCAGTAACCCATATGCTATCAAAATAAAATCCATCAATATTTATTTTTTGAAAGACTTTAAAGTGTTTCTAATGTAAGATTATCTTTTAAAAAGATTTTATATCTCTACATTGTAGTTTATTTCATCATATAACTTTAAAGGAATCTATACAAAATACCTCAGAATCAAAGTTATAAATTTGTAAGAAAATAAAGGTACTCATAGACGAATCGGAATCATATAGTAAATTTGGGCTCTGAAATGCCTAACAAGCACTGTAAATGAAGATCATGTGTGTGAAATTCTCAAACGATTTTGAACAGATTCTTCATTTCAGCAATCGATAGCAATTCGATTTGGTAAAAATAACTAATGATATCCCATCGAAACCATTGATTTCACTGATGATATATTTCCGCTATTTCCAAAGATTTGTTAGAATGCAGGAAAATGAATGCACCTATTGTGGAATTAGTACTGTTTTGAGTTACTTAAAAGAATTCATTGAAATCTTGAAACTAAGAAAGAAATTGAAAGTTGAAAATTATTACTTAAGTACATTGCACGATTGGCACATTACACGAAGATACCTCAAAGCACTGAAGGACATGATGTTAAACATTGTCAGTTTTTTCCAGCAATTTAAAAGTTTTAAAATGTTAACGATTTCTATTGTTGTGGAAAAAGAATTCGGAGAACTATTGAGAATCAAGAGGAGATTTTCTTATAATGATGGTTTGCTCTTTGTTTAAAAGGAAGATAGATGTACGGAAAGCTGAGTAGGAATGTCACTGATTCAACACAGTGTGGCTGGGGGCCAATTGGAGAGATTGTCAGTTTGGTGAATCGGTCAGTGTTATGGAAGGACTAAACTAAATACAGCAATCAACCATAACAAATTCTATCGGTACTGCTTCTTTAATTGGTGGTACAAGATATCGTTCATGGCTGTACATAAGGAGACAAAGACGTAACTATTAGCTTTTTTATGTCTGTCTTTTTTGCAATGTATTTTGGAACTAAGAACAAACAAAAGAGATAGAGAGGGATGCACTTTTTATTGACTTAACAAAAGGAAGTTTAATGTAAATGTGATACCATTAAGTGACTGGAAACGATCACATTCTATTTACTGGAGAGCTATGAGGTCATTGGTGATGAATTTGGATTCTTGCACTGGAACGTTGAAATAAAGAGTCCTTACAGAATGTTCAGGAATCAAACGCACGTTTAAGGCTTCTTATCGAGTCTGGTAAATATATCCAACTATCACTACGTAATTCCGAATCTTCCAAGCATAGTCTACCCATTCGCAACACTGGTGTTGAAGCGCCTAGTATAGTCACGTTTTCCTTTCAGAATTGTATTTAAGACTATTAAAAATTATCTTAAAACATAAATGAAGTAATATAATATTCAATTAGTTTATTTTCGATACATTAAATGATTAGTTTAAAAAGTCGTTTCACAGTGAATAAAACAAAAGATGCCAAAATAGAGCAATAAAAATGAATGATTTAAATTGGAATTAAAGCTGTTATATTTTGAAGAATCAGTAAATATTTGACAAATCTATGAAAAAGCCTCGAATTTTAAGGAAGCAACGTAATTTATTGTTGAAAACTATGACAAATTTGGAAAAATATTAAACGGAAATAATTAATGCGAATTTCAAAATTTTGAAAAAGTGAAAAAATCTTTTCTTTGCTGTAATGTTCTCGGAACTAAGAACAAAGAACAGAGATAGATAGATAGAAAGAGAGAGATGCAATTGCTATTGACGTAACCAAAGGCAGTTTAATGTAAATGTGATATTATGGTTAAGTAATTGGAAACGATTACGTTCTATTTACTGGACAGCTCTGACGTCATTGGATGCCAATGAGATAAAAATAAATCCATTAAAATTTTACTTAATTATTTAAAATTTTTAAAAGCTAAATTTGAGAACCACATTTCCTTCCTTAAGGATATATATAACTCAAACTCAGTACGTTTGACCACTAGATTGCCAAAATCCATGCACATCAATCTTCATTTTTAATGCAGTCTAATTATATTTCTGTTAAATCTAATGAAATATCATAGAAGATCAATACAAATGCCCTTTATGGTTGAAAAATTCAGAAATTAAGTTTTAAAGTATAGAAAAACATAGGTAATATCTACAAACAACCAATGCAAAGCTAATAATTGAGAATAACTCGTATTTATATTTTTAGATTTCATCCCATTCTATTAGCATATTTGAAAATGTCCTCGTTTGCTAAATTTGTATGTATAGAGGAAAGTTTTACATTCATAATCAACTTGAATGTACAGTTATCATAAGAATTGACTATTAAAGCCTTTGTATTGTTGAATAATTGAGTATACGTTTGTTAGGTATGAAATCAGAATTTCATTCTGAAATTGAGTGGAAATCAAAATTTCATTTCGTCCAAGCATCTATGCGATCTAAACGTGTTGTAGAATAATTTGGGATCATTCATATCTAAAGAACTCGGGAGGGTTACGTAATATTTTAGAAATCACACATATTCGCTTATCTATATTGCATTCTGTTCAAACAGGCTCTTTAATAAATTTTGGTTTCAATTTCTACTTAAAATGAATGCAGAACTTGTTTCAACTTTGATTTTTACGGTCCCAATAACACCTATTTTTCAGATGAAATATTTGCAACTTTCAGAGAAAAAAAAAAGGAATGAAATAAATATTTTCCTCTTTAATTCTATATAACAAGGATAAACAAAGAAAATTTTCTTTTCAGTATTCAAAAATTTATAATATTTCTTAATTTTTGATGCTTACTATTAATATAAACTTCAAAATTATCAGATTAATGAATGCTGCAATGTATCCACATATATTGTTCATCAAAACACACATATGTTAATGTTTTACTATGGGCCAACTCACTGCCACAGTCAGCAATTTTAAGCCGAGGGTGCGTTCTCTTGTTCAAGTAGCGCCAAGAGTACGTCTTAGTTACACAAAAATCCTATTAACTTTCATAGCCCCTTTTCTCAGGGGGGCATTAAGATACCTCACAGATAGTACACAGAATAATAATCATGCCCTGACTCGAACCAGGACGCCCATATCACGAGGAAGACTCGCTACCTTTAAGCCAGGACGCCGGCATAGGTTAATGTAATGCTTTCTTCTAGCAGTATTAATATTTGTAGATTGTCTTAAATAACCAATTATATTTAGTACTTATTTAAAATGTTTTCATTTAATTATTTAAAACTTTTTGAATATATTTGTGTTTTTAGAGTTAAAATCTAAAAAAATCAGATTATAAGTAACCATAAGAAAAATATAAAATTAAATCAGAAATTTATTCTGCACATCGAATCTGATTTTATAAATAAACAAAAACATTTATTTGTTTCATTCTATTTATACTATCGTGGATTATGTTAATCACAATTAAATAAAATATGATTCATTTTTTAAAAAAAATTAGGAAAACTTTTTTGAAACATTTTTTTACTATCAATCTATCCACTTTTTGAGAGACCATTATTAAATTTATTTTTCTTTATAGATCTGATTTTAATAAAGCCGAAATTAGAACGGTCATTATAATATGTCAATCAGCCAAATGTTAAATTTATTTTATGAATCTTACATGAAATTGTGTACAATATTTGCAAAATATTAAACTTTGGCTTGAATTTATTATTTTATTGAATAAATGATCTTTGACAAACGTTTGGCGATTTACATCTGGCATGCGATCAAAAGTACCCGAAATTCAAATTTAAAATTCAAACGCGTTCTTCCCAACCGATTGAAATAAAAAATTGACATAAAACTGTGCTAAAAGTCATGAAATCACGTGCTAAATTTGATATATTCAAGTCATTGCGTGTTTGAGTTATTGAGTTTACAAGTTTCCAGACATCCAATTTCTTGTTGGATTACTCTCTAAATTTGGAATGTGTCTATACTAGAAATATTAAATATGTATAACGAGTTTTATCGTTCACGCTTTCTTTGTTTTGTGGTTATTGTTCTTACTTATATTCAAATAGACTTTCTCTCAACTTATTGTATTTCAAATTATACAGAAATCTACAAATATAATTTTAAGGTTACGCACCAAATCTCAACCGTCTAACTCAAAGCGTTTTTTGAATTATCGTTATCAGAGATAAGCAGACAGACGAAAAGTATTCCAAAAATGCTTTTTTCGAACTTAGAGAGGTCTAAAACTTAGAGACTCAGCAGAGTTCCAAAATGAATTTTTTGATATTTACTGTACTTTCTCTATATCTCGTATACGAAAAAGTAAAAAAAAAATGATGAGTTGATTTTAAATGTAATTAAAATTCTACCGGCGTCTTGGCACGGAGGTAGCACGTCTTCTTTGTTACCTGAGCTTCCCAGGTTCGAGTATCGGTTAGGGCTCTCCAGTGTATGTATGAGGTATATAAACGTGCCCCCTTGTCAAAAGGGGCTGTGTAAGTAAATGCGACGAGTGTGTAGCTTAAAATCATTGACGGCTGTCAGAGCACTTGTCGATGGTAAATTCCATTAGTAACAACAACTAAAATTAGAATTATTTAATATTAAATTTAAAAATGACAAAAAAAATCCTATCATAGATAAATATGAGCCGTGGTGTTTAATACTCCAAAATTCCTGGGATAAAAAGTCAAAATAAATTATTTTTCAATTGATAAGCTGATAATATACAATCTACGATGAGTGGTATTTTAGACGCAGTTTTCAGCAAAAAAAAATTAAATATGCGTCAATAACTACAACGAATTTCAAAACTAAATTGGATATACTTACATAATAGCTGACGTATTATTACTAAAAACATTGCTTCAAACTATAAAAAAGTTAATCCAAATTTTGAGATTAATCATTTTTTAATGGTGAATACATTTTCTTTCGATATATTTCGTCTGCTTAAAAGCAAAGTCTATGTCATAATCATTTAAGAAGTCATCATTTTCTCTTTCTCTGATTCATAATAATATAACCATTAACCATTTACAATGATTAAATGATTAGCAAATTATAAAGTGGAAAGCATTTCATTTAAAATGGAAGTCAGTCTTATGAAGTTATTGCTTGGAATTAATTCCTTACTAATGGATGTTTTCTCAAGTGCATTAACTAAATTTAGCAATAGTCTATTGCTTTCTATTAATATGAGAATTCAAATTAGTTTAGAACCACATTTAATGAAATCTTGAATAAAAGAATATTGTTTTATAAATAGTTCTTAAATTGGCATGTTTTCAATTCTTGTTACTAGAAAATGACATAGTAAATTTTATCTAAATGAGCGACTGTATTTTAAAAAGGGATTATTCACATACCCCAAATTTAAGCAACCTCATTAAAAATATTAGATTATTACTTAGAAATTTATGTAATAAAAGTTATAAATAATGAAATATTGTAAAAGTTATTATCACCATATCCTGAAACAGAATCTTTTATTTTATTCAAAAACTGTTCCTTAATATTTCTGTCACTTCAGCAAATTCAGTCCGCCAACAACAGGGAATTCTTCTAAGCAATTGCCTCGTCTGCTTTTCCAGTTCTTGATGAATTTATCAATAATGACAACATAATTACTCAATAATATGACGATGAAATTTAATGACTGGAAGTTTACATCAGAAGTATTCTCGTCATATAGCTATAGTTTAAAGTTCAGAATTCTTAAGTAGTTTAAAAGCATGATATTCATCTAAACAATATTAAAACATTCTAAACTAGTTGAAGTTGGAATAAATGTCGTGAAAATTCAATTTTATTAATTGCCATTCAAGGAAAGTATCAAAGAAATAGGGATTACTCCTCAATCGTTGCCATTTTTTCATGTACTTACTCATTAATATGATGAAGAAATTTAGTGACTCGAAGTTTACATTAGAAGTATACTCGCCATTTAGCTATGACTTAAGTTCGCATTTCTTGAGTTTAAAAGTGTTATATTCCTCTAATCAACATTAAAACATTCTAAACTGGATGAAGCCGGAATAAATGTCGTGAAAATTCCATTTTTTATTCACTTGTCATTGAAATAAAGTAACAAAAAATATGGATTAATCATCAATCATTGTCATTCTATTTTTGCAGATAAAAAGAGTTTAATTTTTTTTATCGCATTCTACTTTCCAGGAGAAGAGGAAATGTGGAATAGGTTGTTTGTACATAAAAGAAGAAAAAACAAATTTGATCATTAAAAGCCCTCAATTTCTTGAAATGAGGATTGCAGAAAATACTTGTAAAATCCAGGTTCTATCATAAATAAACTAACTTCTATTGAGGTTTGGATAGAAATGGCAAAAATCAATGCTATCTCTCTTTCCTAAATTCGGTCGAAAGAAATTTATGAGAAGTCTTATGAGACGAAGAACTGAATGATCTCATCAGAGAAAAAAGGGGAATTTTTGTGGACAATCAAGCATTGATTTACTGTGGTTTTAAGATAAGTAAAATACATTCACGATTTTATACTATTCAGTAGAAAATAATAAAGAGGCCACGCTTGGAAAAAAGTATGAGGGTGATTTCGAAGCTTAAATCACTTTGTCTAAATTGTTCTTTCTGCTGAACATTCAATGACAAGATATCTATACGTTAAAAAGAGTAGTCACCAAATAAAATGTTAAAGTAATATATTTTGGTTTGTATCTATATATAGTATAAATTTGTTTCATTGAAAATAATCAGAGCATATAAATTTTGAAATTCAAAAAACAATTCAATTGCTATCATAATTAGAATAAACATTTTGCATGCATTGCTCTAAATTTTAAGTTCTTTGGTAATTTCAAATAAATAATCCAAAAAATTAAATCTCTTAACATTTTGAAGAGTACATGCTTCCCGATTATGCTTAGTGACTACGATGACTTCTAACTGCTGTCGTTCACATTGCAAAAGATTTTGTAATAAATACTGTTTGATTCGACTCTAGTAGCTAGAACCCCGTCATCACACGAGCGAATTCCAAGTCGCCAATGTCAATTCCTTTTTTATATCATCTAATTGGCCTCTTTTGGCGATACGAAAGTGACAGATTAATGGGTATCAACTAAATGAAAATTATAGTATTCGGCTTTTTTAACTGTGGCTGATAAAAGCCGATGATATATGAACTAATCTGATCTTCAGTTAAACTGACTAACATTTGCAGAAAATTCGACCAAGAGTCGCAAGAACCCTTTTATTTCAAGTTGATTGAGAATATCGAGTATTCTAAGTTATAAAATGAATTCTATTTAAAAGTTATTTTTTGTTTTGCCATGCAACAGATGACAACAACGTTGAACTGAATCCACAACACTAGATCTGTTAAAAACAGTGAAATTCTAGACCTATAAAAGAATTCATGTGCAAATAAAAACTTGGCGAGCTTAATTTTGTTTTTAATTTCACTTTATTAATAAATTATTCAAATCTATTATAACTTTTTGGCCAATTGAATAATCTCATTTTTTTCCTAATACCATTTATGTGGTAAAGTCTTTATTTCAAATGGCTTATTTACTGAAAAATAATCACTTCCTTAAAACGACATTTATAACATCAAGAATTTTATTATGACTTTATAAAATTATTAAAATTACTTTAAACTATATTGGCCAAATTATAAAAAAAGGGGGACTATGCTAATTTTTTAAAGAATCCATGAATTGATAGCGAATAACCAATAGTTTGTATTTTGTAACATATTGGTAATACATGTAGATACTTTATTCCAAACAAGAACATTTTAAAAGTTAGTTATATACTCATAACAAACAAACGGGTATCAGGTGCAGAAGAATTTATAATCTTTTTTCAGATGCAAGAAATGTAGAATATTTTATGTAAGAATTACAACTATTTATTTTTACTTATTCGTAATATTCGATTCAAATTCAGCTTCGTCGTGTTGGTTAGATTTATTTTTCAGCAAAATCGTCTGGTGGAACTTCTATGTACGTTCTACTCGTATATTCAGGTATCATATATTTTCATTGAATTTCTTCTATAAATCTGCAAACGTCTGGAAAATTTTGTTTAATTCCATTGTCAACGTCCCAATAGGCTGTCTTTATGGCACAGAGTGTTCCTAGTGTTCCACAGTTCCTAGTGATCTGGGAATCCCGGGTTCGAGTCCTGGTTAAAGCCTGGTTGTTCTGAGTGCCATCTGTGAGATGTGTTAATGTTAAATGGGGCTGTGCAATCAAATGTGTGTGATATAACTAAGTCTGCCCTTTACCTATTTCTAGTCCTTATGACTAACAGAGGCTGCAATCTTTCCCTATCCAATCAGTGGACCTGGCCTAGGACTACTGGCCAATGGGGGCATGCAACAATAACAATACGTGTCAATGGACCAATCCAGTTGTAATGAGGTTATGCATTCTTCTTGTTCCCAGGAACAATTTTTTCGAGAATTCTTTTTTATGAATGGTGAAATAACCCTAATAAGTTGTGAGCTTGGAGATTATTCCGAAAATATTAAGCAGCAAGCTAGGTGAAATCTTGCTTACAGTTGCATCTATTTTTCTGAAGAATAGTAATTGTTGAAGCAAGCTCATAAACAAGATTTATCAGAATTCACAACACTATGAATGATATAGATAATTTAATAAAGTATAATATTCATTAAAAGTAAGCAAGTATATGCGTTCTATTCAATATTACTGAAGAATCCAGACGCTGAAAAATTGCGAGGTTTAATTTGTACAAATCTATGTTTATATAGAGAAGCGATGCTGGATAGGACTTTATCACAGTATGGGTTCTGTGACTTATTCATCGGGAATCATTATTATTTTCAATCATCATTATATTAGAAATCATCATTCCTTTCATAATGATGACTCCAGCATAGTTTAAACTATATAATATATATAAATAACAGCATAGATGTTCATTTGTTCTAATTCTTAAAACCAGTCGCATTGAAATCTTGGCATAACGTTACTTTCAAATACGATCGTATTTTTATTGAAAATGTTAAGGGTAATAGCAGGTTTCTGTTCCTGTTTTTTTTAAATATGGGTCATGGTTTGCAGTAAAAAAAACTCAATTAATAACGTCGTTGAAGTAGCAATCTTTACAGAACCTTTCAAAGTAGATGATCTTATTTATAATAGCTGTGCACGTCAGACACGAGTATTTTTGCATTTTCCCTATAGAGTTTTTTGTTGATGGTATATACATATGATTTAGTATGAAATAAATTTTTTATAATTGTGGAATACTTTTCAGGTTAATACCAATTAATAAGGATTTAGAGTTCTCCTCTACTTCTACAAACACGCACTCACTCTCTGCGTCGAGAGTTTCCAGTTTCTCCCCAGTACAAATGTTCCTCCACCCTTCACTTCACATCTCTTTGAGGATGGCCGGAACAATTCCAGAGTGGATAGTGATATAATTTTACCCTTCTTCACATTCATGTGATTCTCATAATTCCTGATTCAAATGGCTTTTGCAACCGCCATCAACGAAGTTCTGGGCTGATCTTCAGAATTTTAAGATTTAGATTTAGAAACATGGATTTATTCTAAAATGGACAACAATATACTTCGTGTGTTTTAGTCAGTAAACAAAGAATTCATCCACATTATAGCACATATACAATAGAGTAACAAAGAGTATTGTTATAATTGGGCGAACGCGCACCGAAGTAGAAAACGTTAGCGACGCTTCTCTAGGAGCTTCGCACCAAACGAATAGATTTGGCGAGGGGAGTATTCTGGTAGCCCCAAGACATTTCAGGGTGCGCGGCGTTGCTTCTGGGTTGACACTCTCCCGGCTATATAAAAGACGGGTTACGGCAATCTGAAGTTCCTCTCAGAACGGAAGCGTTTCGCTGGACTAGCGGATTACTTTTCTTGCTTGTTATTAGTGAGCTGTGTTTACGTTTGCTGTAAATGTTGTATTACTGAGCTCGCTGTGACTTACTGTTTGCTGTGCTATACGATAGCTGTTTTACATTCTGTTTTTATTGTGCGTAAAGCTTGCATTTACGCTTTAAGTGACAGTTGACTGCTGGATTGTTTTTTATCTGAAGTCTTACTTTAACAAGTCATCCTGTATATACCTGTAAATAGCTGTAAATAAACTTGATTGTGCTGTCCTCAAACAAAGTCCATTCAAACCGAGCCCGCTACTCTAAAAACGTAATAGTATTATATGCCCACAGACATTTTGAATTTAAACATATTAGAAGATGGAACTTTCTTTTTTCTTCTTTTTCCATTCAACCCAACTGAACAACAACAATGCATGGAAAAGTGCAGCTAGTTTGTTATTGAATTAAAATTATTTAGTAGCTATTTCATAAAAGTTCTTATTAAATTTTAAAATTAAGGAAAGTTAAACAGAAAATTACTAACTTTAAATTAATTTTAATAAAAAAAGGAATTTTAAACATTTATTCTGTTAAATAATTCATTTTCCTTCAAAACAGTTCAACAGTTCTAGAATGGTGTTGATTGTTTTTGTAAATCAAAGTGAAAATAAAAGCATATGTTAGGATTAAGATAATATTTATTTAGTAATACACATTATTTAATAATTTTATTTTAAATACGAATGAATTAAATGAATTAAATACGAATGACTGAGAGTGAAAAGATGAGGCGGAATTTTCGCAACTGTTTTTAATTTTCTCTGCAGCATTCAAATAAAATTTGTAGTCAATCGCAAAAGACAATTTCAGATAAATTAATCAAATCATAGTTATATCAAAGAGATGAGTTCCACTAAATACTTAAATAAAGGATTTTACACCATAATATTTTCAGATTTTACCCTACTAAACAGCCCAATGTTTTGACACAGCAAAGTGTTTTGACCAGATATGCAAAGGATTATATTTTGGTGTCAAAGGGATGAATAGTTTAATCTCCAGCGCATTGGAGTTGCGTATCCAGCAGATAGATATAAGAAGCAATTCTTCAACGGTTGTTAAATCTTTCGGTTTGATTGCGATTCAGATTAAATTTGAAGAACTTAAAAAATGCCTCGCCACAGGGCTCGTGCCCATTACGAGCAACTCTCGGAGTTTGTCAGAGATCGTATTATTGTATTGAAAGAGGCTGGTTGGACAAATCAGAGAATAGCTCGCCATTTGAGTCGAAGCGATGCGGTGATTTGAAGATGCTGGCAAGGATGGGTGGAAAATGGCATAGTTCAGTGTCAGGATAGTAGCGGTCGACCTAGAGTCACAACAGATCGTAAGGACAGAGTGATTGTCCGATCAGCTGTCACAGTGCCTTCTTCATCTCTATCAACCATCAGACGTTCAACTGAAACATCCACCATGACCATTCACAGATGGTTGAAACAGCGAAATCTACGTTCGCGCCAACCGTCACGCCACGTGCCACTCTCGCCTGCCGAGCCAGATTACAGTGGTGCAGGGCTTGATCAGGTTGAAATGATGCCGACCGGGGACGTATAGTCTTTAGCGACGTATCCCGCTTCCAACTGTGTCCTGACGATAATCGAAGACATGTTTGGAGACACCCAGGGCAGAGAGGGGATCCTGCTTTCACTATTTCCCTCAATAAGGCATGATAGTCTGGGGGGGGGCATTTCTTTTGATAGCCGGACCTCTTTGGTCGTCATTAGAGGTACAGCTACTGCATAGCGGTACGTCGACGACATAATAATACCTGTTTTGCTACCGTTCCTTTTGCAGTACCCTCGACTGGTTTTTCAGCAGGACAATGCCAAAACACACACTGCACATGTTGCTATGAATTGTCTGCAAGCTCGTCAAACACTTCCTTGACCTTCCAGATCTCTCTCCCATCAAGCATGTCTGAGATATGAGGGGAAGGCGATTGCAACTGCCACGGAATGTTAAAGATCTCTTTCAACTATTGGAGTGAATTTGGCGGAAAATACCGGAGGAGACCTTCCGGAAGCCTTATCAGTCTATGCCACGCCGTGTGGCTGCTTGTATCCAGGCTGGAGTCGGGTCAACATCTTATTGAACTTCTTACTGTAACCCTGAAGCAAATTATTCAATTGTTCTGATATTTTAATCATTTACTATTCTAAACATTGTTTTCCTATCCACATATTTTCGTCTTAATCGGACAACTCCTTCTTGGTTCGTCATTTATTTTATTTTATAATGGGTATGTTTCTTTTGCGCAACTACAATCGTGAAAATCGAACGATCGTACTGAATCTAGTCATCTAGTTCGTTAATTTATTTTTCAGGTTGTAGTAGTCTGTGTTTGTTGTCCAGAGAAAGATTTAAGACAGGCATTTCTCAGACTTTCCCTTTTGTTGCATCCGGCACTATTCTTTCAATTAAAGTATCTCATTCAGTCGTTCAAGAGGTGATTTTTTTCATTTGTTATAAATAATATATTTTATCACTGTTAAATGAAGTGAAAAAATATAAATAAAGCCACATTTTAAAATTATGATTAAAATCTTTATTAAAAATTTAGAAATAAAAAGGCAAACACTGTGAGCTTATTTTTCCTGTGAGATAGAATTCAAAAGAAATTAGAAAAATAAACAAATAAATTTGAGAAATTGTGAAGCTAAAGTGTTTTATTTAGTTACATACTCTTTTAGCTAAATAAGTTACATATGTGGGTGGGTAGGGCTGCATCCGATTTCAAAGCTCAATATCCATTAAAAATATTGCACAAAAATACCGCATGATAAATAATGAATTCTCTTAACAAACCACAACAACAATAGTTAAAAATGCTATTCAAATAAAACGAAAGAAAGAATAGTTAACAATTAATGTCAAAAAAATAAAAACAACAATAGCTATCATTTTTACTAAAACAAAAGAAAAACAACAACAAATGGCAGACAGAGAAATTATTGAGAATTCTCTTTAATGTCTTATCTTCTAGAGTATAAGGCAAAAAAGCAGGATGAACTGAAACTGAAGATGAAAAAGTCTTGGAAAGCTGCAACTCGAGTGGAAATTAGAATTGTAATTGAAGCTTCCTCTTTTATACAACTATCTCGGGTGAGTCACTTCATTTTACTTCATACTTCAGTTACCACATTTAAAATGAAAAAAAATTACCACGAGTTAAAAAAATTTAAAATGAATAATTTGTTTTCATATAAAATGGGTATCCTATCATTGAAGTTATAAAGAAATTTTACCCAATGAAAAATTTATTATGACTGTAGACTTTTTTATTGCTTGAGAAAAAGATATTTGGCTTCATGACGGAAACGTAGGACTTTTGATCGAAGAGAGCTCGTGTTTTATCGCAAGTTTTACGATCGTATTGCCGATAGTTTTCGTGATATCAAGAAAATCATTAAATGAATGGAGACGAGTTTTCAGAATTATAGTTTATCGCCCTTGGTAGACTGTTATTAAATTTCACATAAAAGTGATTTTTTTATATAATTTGTTAACTAAGAAAGATTCTTTTCTTTCCAACTCATAGTTTTATTTAAAGTTAAAACACTTCAATGCATATAATATTATTATAAAAAAATATTGCTGTAATAAATCTTTTTAATAGAAATAAATAAATTTTTTTATTGATAAATGGTATAGTTTTAAATCGATGAATTATGATTATAGTTAAGAATGAAATTAATAAATGATAATGATTTCTTTCTTTTAGATAAATTGAATCTTTTCCGTAAATGTATTTCTAATTCAATAAAGGTTGTCTTCACAGAAAGAAAAAGAGGATATTTACGTAT
>JAOUZG010022249.1:0-10279 GCA_026289955.1 Argiope argentata
ATGATTATTTCTTCATTAAATTCAATTAATAATACCCTACCAATTAAACTCCATCTACAGGAATTGGAAATTATCATGTAATATATATTCGAATGATCTTAACCTATCAAAATACCATTTCAAAATGCTGTTAATTGCCTAATGAGTTTCATACAATTATATGCTGTTGTTATGGTGCTTGCCTATGGACAAGTTTCCCACTGATACAGCAGCCAGATTTAAGCCGAAAGGAGCGTCTCTTGTTTTTGAAGTAGCGCCAACTAGGGCCAAGATTACGACTTAGCTACACACTCACCACATTTGCTTGCTCAGACCCTTTTTACAAGGGGGCACAGTCACACATCTCACAGATAGCACACAGAAGAACAAGCATGTCGAAACCGGGACTCCCAGAACACGAGGAAGACGTGCTAGCTCTATGCCAAAAAGAAGCCAGAAAATTATATAAATGTATTAATGTAGTCATGTTCTTTATCATGATTATATATATATATATATATATACCTTCAAAGTAACATCTGTTGACCACAATGCACTTTTGACATCATTGATGAAGTTGCTGGAATGAATGAGTGAAAGCCTCTTTCGGGGTTGATCTAAGACACGATGTGACAAACCGTCGCATATCTGGTGTGTCTACAAAACGTGTACCCTTTAGATCAGATGAGTACGGCGGATGTGCAATTATAGTTGCACGATGATGAGCCAAGAAGTTGCGTATACGAACCGCAGTATGGAGGCGAGCGTTATCGTGCAAAATACACCACTTCCCAGTCCTCTACAGCTGTGGGCGAACACGTTGGATGCGGAGCAACAAGCGCTTCAAAACGGATTCGTGCAATTCGCCATTGGCAGTTTGCTCTTCTGCCACCAATTCCTGGTGGATGAGGTCGTTGCTGTCGAAAAACGTAATCAAGAGTGTCTTGGCTTAGGACTTTTGTAAGCGGCTCTTTTTGGGGCACGAGGAGTATGTTGAGCACCATTCCATTGATTGCTACTTCGACTACGGATCATATCGGTAGAACCAACTCTCATCTCTTGTGACGATGGTTTGTGGAAAGTTTGGATCTTGGTCACACGGTTCGTTGAAACCTCCAGCCGTGTGCACACGTGTTTTCTTCTACTCGTAGGTCAATGAGTGCTAAACAAAAAGGGAACAGATCTGGCTTACCCAAATCTTTGTGAATGATGGTGATAACACCGTCCTTGATAATCCCCAATTCCTCCGATATCCATTGTAGAGACCGTCGGTGATTTGTGCAATAGCATCAGTCCCACTCGCTTGCTGTTGGCTGTCACATTTGTTGTGGGCCCACCAGAGCCTCATCATCGATGGCTTCCTTCAACTCTAGAAAACGTATGAGCCAGTCGTAAAGATATTTTCTGCTCACGGAGTCTGTTCCGTACACCTGCAACAACATTGCGTTTTCGGGCTGTTTTCCTAAGTTGGAATTTCCAACAGAATTTCATGTTAATCCGTTGCTCCATTTCAATTTGATGGGAGTTTTGTACACACACCATTCGATTGGCCGTGGCAGACTAATATGCGTCGCATTATTGCGCTACTTGCTAAGTAGCGTCTCTCCTTTGGTCTCTCCCTGCGCATGCGCTTAGACACATTTTTCACTCACATTGCTTTTGAGATGTCCATCCATTCACCGAATTTTTTAAACACACCTTGTATAAGCTACCACTAACAAAGGGGTCCGATAAAACACAACATTCAAGAAATGCTCTTTTACAGTAAAATAAAAGGAAATTTTCAAGGTATTTTATAAATTCATTCATTGAATATTTATTCCTTGTTATCCCTGTTTCTTTAATCATTTAATTTAGATGAATTCTGGGAAAATACATTTAGATTGTGCATATGAAACTTGTAAAATTCTTACAGCATTGATTCTCATTTCGACTCACTTAGAAATGCATCAACTATTTCCATCAAATTAAAAGAAATACAAAAAGATGCAATATTTTTTATATCTTCTGTTTTTTTAGTCTTTTAGTCTAAATAAAGCAAAGGTTCTATCTCACTGGACAATATTTTTGCTTTTAATCTAGCTCACTTTCGCGCTACTAATAATAAAAAACATGGACGGGGTGCAAACTATGCATGTTCCAGTTTTAACATCTTTGCCTCTGATTATATCTACATTTTTTATTACTCATAAGAATTACTTTAAGTGATCCTTTGCCCAAATGCTTGTCAAAGAGGACTTCCAATAAATTGTAATGAAATCACCACATGCGAATTTATGTAATTGAAAAATGACAGAATTTTTCTTCAATAAGGACCTGTGATGATATAAGTATCAAACTCTTTCTTGATTCAAAACGTTTGTGTAATTTAGTTACTTTCATTAAATAGAATTTTATTTTTTTAAATTTTTCTTCACTACTATAAATTAAAAATGTCATGGGAGAAACTTTTTTTTTGCATTTTATGTAGTATTATGCTTTTATTTTTTTATTCAATTGAGAACAGGATTGATTACGTTATGACAAATATTTCACCTGAACAAATATTCATAACTCAGTGAATTGTTGTCCCCGATGAATTATTCCACCATAATTCTTCCAATTTTTATACATATTGACGTAGAATATTCAGTCATGAACTCTTTGTGCAAATTTTACTCCTTCCATCGAAAGTGAACATTTTGCTAAAATAAATCGCAAACTTCAGGTGGCACTCAATCGAAGGGGCTTCAGATCCAACCACAATATAGGGAACTCATTATATGGGTACAACTCCAAAAATTTAGAGCAAGAGTCAAATGATGAGTAATATATTGTTAATCATCAACACAATTTTCGCTTCTAAAATCATTGAAATAGAAAATTACAAATTTGTAAAAAAGAAAAGATTGTAAGAAAATAGACAGAGATATGTTTCGGATTTTTATTTTGCTATTAATATCATGTCAGAACATGATGTTGTTTCGGGAATGAAGTTTCTAATGTCAACAAAAATCCGTAGACGAAAAATTGAAATTTTATTATCTGCACAAGCATCTCAAAAAATCGGCTTTTAATAACGTGTTGCCATTGAATTTACAAAGCTCTGATTTAAAAAAAATAAGTTAATGACTACAGCAATTAAAACCTAAAAAAACGTCATTTTGGGCACGCGATTATATGAAATGAAATAAATAGGAAATGCGATATTTTTTTAAAACAATAAATGTGTTTTTTTGGATTGTTCGCAATACTAAAGTGACTCGTTCAATGAAACAATTAAAATGAATAAAAACATAATTTAACTTACACGAGCAAGTGGTGCTTGGCCATTCAAGAAATGATGTTCTGACATGATACCTTGAAATATGCATAGCAGAGTTCATTTTAGTCTTTTCTTATATTTGTATATATAAATAAGTATAAATAAAATAAAAATATATAAATAATTATAAAATATAAATAAATAAGTAAAAGATCATGAAGAGACGACATCAATATTTCAATTTCTTTTTGTTGTTAATTCTGAAAGCATTACATCTGATGAAAAATTAAATTCCTGGCCCTTTCTACGGTTAAAATAGATTCATTGTATGTATAATTTATGACCTGATTTGATCCCTAATTGATCTTCTTTCCGAAATCTTAGCGTCTAACAATGATAGTACAATAATATCTGAAAACTGAAATGTCATCCGTCGTATTAAGTAATTCCCTGTGAAATCCTTTTTATGATACTTGTTCTGAAATAGATTTATTAGTACAAATTAGTAGTCAAAATGCGTCTAATAGGTAATAGTTTAGAGAACACATTTCATGATTACTTACTGTTTAGCGATCGTTCTATCTTTCTTAATCTGAGATTATTTTAATTTTCATTTCACTGATAGAAATGCTTATATTTTTCCAAATCATGCTACATGTAGTTAAACTCATACCATGAAACTTAGCTTCCCATATAAATCAGAGAGTTAATACAAATGCCAAATATTTCTCTACATAAAAATGCCAAATATTTTTTTTAAGTAAAACCATAACAGAATTTTTGATTAATATAAAGGAGTATCTATTAAAACAATTGATTACAATATATTAAAATACTGCTTCATAATACCTACTAAATAAATAGAATATTTTGTTATATTCGTTGTGGAAAATAAAAATAGATTCCCGATTTGCAATAAGCTTTTCCTTTAAAATAAATATTAATTCAGAGTATTTCAAAAAAATTAATTACAACTAATCAAACACTGCATTCCAAAATTATTGCTCCCAATTTTTGAGAAACAAAATGCTGGACTTAATAACAATAGTTTCTAATTCATCATATGTCAAATAAAAATGTTAATGTATTCTAGTTAATATTATTTCATCTAGTTAAAATATATAGAAACTAGAAAAGAAAGGATAAAAATATAATATAAAGGAGAAGAAATACTCTCCATTAAAATCAAACTGAGAAACGCCAACTTCTTTGCACTAAATCAATGATAAAGTTGTGAATTAGCGACATTATTATAATTGACTTTGAAAGTAGAGACACAATAAATTACTATAAACATTTAAACACAAATAACCGTAACTGAACTCTTGCAACTATAGTCGATCAGTCATCAATTGAAGAAAGAATAACTTGTGAGTTTTATAACAGGAAATATGTTCAATCAAAAAAGTTGAACTCATATAGTAATTTAAAAAATAAATTTATCTGCCTCTGAATTAAAATTATAACTAGCCGAAAAAGAATTGGACAGGGGTTCCATTTTTGAAAAAAAAAAAGTCACTTTCGTAATTAAATTCATTGTTGCATCCTTCTGTGTTGGATACCGCATTCACTACTGTTTTTGAATATTTTTCTATAAAGGATGCACTTAAAAGCTCTTTCTCCTCTGTGGATCCGGACATGCACTGTCAGAGCATAATTAGGAGAAAAACTACCCTTGCACACAAAACACACAAACGGCTTCTCGCCTTTGTGAATTCGAAAATGGAGGACGAGATTGATTTTCGGAGACAATTCTTTATTTTTCACTTTACACATTAAGGGCGTCTAGTCCACACGTGTTTCATTAAGGTTACCAAGGTTGTATTTTTTAAAATTAAATTATGTAGGATAAAAACCAGCATCAACTTTTCTGTTATGGGTACTATATTTATGACTGTTTTCTCACAGAATTATTTTACTTCCGGCAGGAGATGGACTTCTTCGTATGACCAGTCTTTTAATTGCTCTAACTCTCTTTTTTGTAGGAATCAGTTCAATTAAACCAATTAAAAAAGTATAAAAAACGCTGATTTTAAAAGAACTATCTTCGTGTCTTCTAAATTTAATTGTGTGCTCAATGCATCTTAATCAGTTTGAACTTCGTGAACCATTATCTGTATCTTTTAAATATTGAAGTGTTTTGTTAGTAGCAATTTATATTAATTACTCAACATTTATTTATATTCGTATTGTTATAAAATTAAAGACATATTAAGGATCTGTAATCGAAAAAATTCTTTTATGCTTTCTTTTCATAAAATTGGAAACGACTTAAGTTTAACCTTATTTTTGACAAGTTTAACTTTATTTTTTACAATTTCATAATTTCGTATCAGATCAATTTGTAAGAAATATTTTTAAGTTATACTGACAGCATACTTTAGTTGTACGAGGCAAACAATCTGTATATGAAACATATATTCATGATTAATTTCTAACCAAAAAAAATAAATAAAATTCATTCCAGAACTTTGCAATAAAATTTAATTGCTAATTAGTTATTAGATTTGGGCATTCTAAATTTTCTTGAGGAAATGAATAATCAATTGAATAAGCGAATAGAGAAGAGGTTAGTTAATTATACGTTTTCTCGGAAATATTAAAAAAAACCTTTTATATAACGGGAGATTTAAATAATAATTAAAATCATCAGACAAATGAAAGGTTTAAAGATTAAAACAGATTGTTTCGTTTATTGAATTTAAAAGCAAAGCAAATTTTTTAAAAAACAAAGTCTTTGATTAAATAAATATATGATGAAAATAAAAACTAGTTTTCACCTTAAAGCCAAATACTGATGTTATTAAGACAGAAAATTTAATTCGAATTATAAGCTTGTTCATTTGTAAATCGAAAGTAAAAAAAAACTCTCATTTCGTAATATTCAAACATTTCATTCGTCAATAAATCCAGTAAAGAGCAATTTCTTTGTACTCAACTTTCCATTTTATGAATAAATTGTCGTAAAGGGATCCATTTGGTAGTCTGGAATTAATGATTGCCAAAGACTCGAATTGAATATTTCTTTTAACTTTATCTCAAAGCTTTTCCAGCAAAATACTTTATTAATCACAATTTTCGATTGACATTTAACTTATATTACTGTAATAAAAGTCTTCACACTTCTGTTCTTGCTTCATGTATTTTCGTCGTTTTCGATCTTTATCCTTACACAGCCAATTATCAAAAGACGAAATAACTTTTTTAAAAAGGTCATACTAGAAAATTTTTACATTTTTAAAAAATGATACGACGTATCTCTTTTTGTTAATTTTCAAAGAAGAATAAATTTGACATAAATATTAAAACCAACAATAAAAACAAATTGATTTTCATTTAACAAATGAAATATACTGCTTTAAAATAAGTGTACAGTATTTTTTTAAGAATTAATTAAAATTTACGAAAAATATGTCACTGTAGATTTTATTAAAAAGAGTAGGATTATATTTGTAATGATGTAACAATCAGTTTTTTAATGTAATATTTTTAAATTTATAATTGCAAAAAAAGCTAAAATTTTGCTGAAATTTTGCTGAAAAAAAATAACTGAAATTCTGATAATTGTTTCAAAAATATTCTTCTAAGACACACATAGTCATCTTTACAATTCAACTGGTTTTAATATTATTTTCTTTAGTGAAAATATCCGAAAGAACTTCTAAAAAAAGAAAAAATAACACAGAGACTTTGCATTTATATATGTAATATCAAAATATTTATTACAGCGTTCATAAAGCACAATAAACATTTCAAGACTATGTAGGTTAAAAAAATCTTTTTGAAATTCGTCGTTATAGTTAAAACAGGTTTTTGGTTTCCCTGAACGTTCCATTCAGGTATACAGAGAATGTGAAGCAATTTAAAACAAAAGTATTAATGCTACGATTGGATCATTGATTTCAATCATGCATTCTCCTGCGATGCGCATTGCGACTGCTGCTTTGCGTGAACCCCGTTCCACAAACGGGGCATTTATAAGGTTTTTCCTTGGTATGAGTCCGAATGTGGCTCCTTAGAGCAGAGCCATCAGCAAAGGCGGTTTGACATCTATCACACACAAAGGGCTTTTGCCCCGTGTGAGTCCGATAATGCAACTGGAGGGATCCTTTTTGACTAAAATCTCTTCCGCATATCTCACACACAAAGGGCTTTTCGCCAGAGTGTATTCTGTAATGTTTAATGAAGTTTCCTTTGTGAGAAAATAATTTTTCACAAACAGTGCACTCGAATGGTTTGTCGCCAGGATGTAATCGATAGTGATTTTCAACATTACATTCTTTTTCAAAACGTTTAGAACAGATATCACAAAGGAATTTTGTCTTATGGGGTCGCATTCTTGAAGGTCCTGCTACTGCAATATCGTCTTCCATGGACGAGATTGATTCTTCCTTGTTGTGAGATATTTCATCGCTGTTAATGGGATCCTCGGGAGTAATTTCAGTTCTAATATTCTCATGTTTTAGAACACTTAAAGTTTCATTTCTGCTATCTTTAGATTCGTTGTGTCCTTGTGGGAACTCGCCATGCAATATAGAATTCTTACTTTCAGGTAACTTTCTCTTTGCTGAAAGAGGTCTTTTAACAACACCATCAAGGGATTCCAGAAAAAGGTCTTTATCATCGTTAAAAGATTTCCATTTGCTCTCTTCCTGAGGCATTTCGAATTCATCATAACATTTCTCAGGGGATGTGTTTAAAGATTTTGATTCACTCTTCTTTTGCTCATAGGGAAATCCAATGTTAATTGTTGTTTTCGTGCAGGCTGATTGAGATTCTCTTTCAGAATTACAGTTGATTTCAACATTTTCCACAGAGGCGTTAATCGATGCATTTTCACTATCATCTGGGCTCACTATTGATGTACCATGCGGATTTTTCATTTTTGCACTTTTTGGCCTTGGGTTTAGTTTCCGTTTACTCCTTGAAACAGGCAGTGGCCAGACTTCTTCAACTTTTTCATTTAGCGAGGCATCCATTAACGCAGAATTTTCACCATCCTTTTTTTCAACATTTGGATTTTGAATGTCATCGATGTCACTCGAATTTTCTTTATTTATATCGTTTGAGACATCTTTCTTTTTATCCATTTTGTCTGATTCTTCTAATAATGGTAGTATATACACTTTCTCATTGTCCTTATAAAATAGGCAGGAATGATTCTCCCCATAATGTACTGTTCTATCGCATGAATGACAGAAAAACCGCGCCATTAGAATATTAACACTTGATTTTAAAAATTACATATCCTGAAACGAGTGCAGAAGATGGCTAATAGTTTGATGGAATCAAGATTTGAGTTTCTGAGCTATTTCATTTTATAGGCGATACTACTGATGTCATAAAATTCATGGATTTGTTACGATTAAAGTAGATTTCATCGATTTACAAAATGTGTTTTGATTCGTTTTATGAACATCGTGCTAGAGCCTTCTCTCCTAATAAAGCCGTCTGATATTATGTCTTGTCGAGTGTATCAAATTTAAATCCCGCTTTTTGTTATGAAATGTATTAGCTATCTTGTATTATCTTAGTAAATGAAATGAGTTGGAAATATTAATATCTGCTTGAAATCAATTTTTAAGAATAGATTTAAAATGGAAGCTCATGACATGATCTAATCATTGCCATTATTTATATTAGTTCGATTCAAGATTTGAATCTGCCTCTCTGTTTATAGGTTCCTCTTTCTCCTCTTATTTTTTTTAAATTCTTCTTTTTAAGTACACGATTTTTTCGAATCAAATCTCATTAGCCTATTCTGGTATCGAATTTATTTATTTTAATTTCTTTCCTCTCAAAACTTATTCTACATATTTCCTTGTGATTCATAAAAATATAAATAAAAACCGAAAATAGATTTGAAAGCACTTTAAAAGATTCAAATTAGTAACAGTTGTGGGTCTTATTCCCTTTTTCCCAATCGTCCATGTTGGAATGTTTCGTTTTTTATCAGCTTATCTGCATCTACTGGTAATAACTGTTGTTTTGCTTGCTTCGTATAAAGGTGCAGATCTAAGATTCAGAATAGAATAATTTGAATCAAAAATTCCGGTTATTCTCTCAAGCTTTTGAGCACTGCTATGACCTCTTTATATCTCGTCTGCCGTTTTTTTCCATAATATCTTTTTTTTCGATAAGTATACTGGACACAGTATTCCATTTAATATAATAAATCATAAATCAAGTATTACTAAATACAGTAGATCGCTCATCTCCAAATCCCTACCTAAGAGGATACATTTACGAGACATCGATGATGCAAAGGATTAGATCCAAATTATTATCTTGAGCGGCATAAACATATGTGAACTGACGAAAGGTCATCGAAATGTTATGTTTGTGACTTGGGAATTTCACTTAAGTTTAACCTTGAGGAATATCTTCGAACTGACAACAAAGAAATATACTTTTTAAAGAACATATTGAGAAATACAATTCATGAGAGAAATCATTATATCAAGAATTTCTAGGAAATGGGGGTTAAACCTTTTTCAACACATGGACAAATGGAAAATGCTGAAATTGTTGAAAAACAAACTGATTTTACCATCAAACATTTTCTGGATAAAGAACAAGAATGAAATTAATATATCCTTCTAATTCTCATAAGTCATTCAATCTCATTTCTTCATTATATTTTAAAAATTATAAAGGAATAGATAAAGAAATTCATTCTCTGATTTCAGAGATTAACTTGCAATCCTATGAGCAATTCCTGTGATTTTTTGAAAGGGAATTATTAGATGGTTTAGATGCAGAAATAATTATTGATAGATTTGTACAAATACCTAAAGAGCTATAAAACTATTTGGCGTTTCCACAAAATAGCATGTAAAATATTTCTACACTTTTGTGCCGTTGATCAAGGAAAATATGAAATTTCATTTAATAGTACTGAAATTGGTTAAAAGTGTGGACTTTATTTTAAATTTGTGCAAAACGTTCTCAAATTAATAATATAAAAACGAAAATATCGATAGCAAAAAAAATATGAAAAACTAATTTATCATTCGGAATGAATTTGCTTTCAGGTTTAATAACTCTTACTTCCTT
>JAOUZG010022254.1:0-12543 GCA_026289955.1 Argiope argentata
ATTTGACCGTTGGCACATCGACGATCTAATACGTAAATATTACACTAATGAAGTCAGTGAAGAGGTGACATACGCATATATACAGGTCATGACTGTGCGTAATTCATATGACAAATATAAAGGTACGTTATTTGACTTTTTTTATTTCTTTTGAAATAAGCGAAACGGATTTCCAAATCTTTACTTATAATAAAGCACAATGTGTGTGTGTGTGTGTGTGTGTGTTGGCGCTTTACAGGCCAGACCGTTCAAACTACAGCTACCAAATTGATTAAATGTATACCTTGGCGTCCGGGAATGTGCACTTTGCTGTATTTTTTTTTTGAATTTTTAATTAAAATTTTAATTAATTAAAAAGTAAGCCAAATTGTGAAGTTTCTTCACTATAACATCTGAAAATATTACAGCAGTAAATTGATTTTTGCATCAAGTTAAGGCTCAAAAAATTAGTTTTTTAATTATACTGATGTTTTGACCTATAAACTCTATTTTCAATGAATTATTAAACATTTAATTCAATCGTATTTTTCAACAATTTATTTCGCATAAAATAAAAATAAAATTTTGTCTTCACGAGGATTTTAAAAAAAATAAGCTTTTAATAAAATGTTGCCATCACATTTTCAGAAGTTCTGATTTAAAAAAAATGTTAATTACTACCAAAAATAAAACAGGGAAATATAAATTCCATCACGTGATTATATGAAATGAAATAAATGGGAAATGTGATATTTTTTAAACAATAAATACAAGAGAAAATTTTTCTTTATCGTTTGCAACATCAAGATTATTAATTCAATTAAAGAATAAAAATAAATAAAAATACAAAATAAAAATATGTTACAAAAGGGTGACATTTAAAACTGAAAAAGAATTTTTAGAAAAGCACTAAACGATAATCTTCTGAGAGCGAGATTAATTATTTAAAAGTAAGAAATCTTAAACGAACTAGATGATGACGTCGATTCAAAGAAACGATGAACAAAAAGAAATTGATAATAAATAGAAGTAAAATATTTTTGCATTCAAGTTTTTTTTCTTCTAATTTTTAAAACAATAAGATATGTTTTGAGTTGTAACTTTTACTTATGTGAAGAAGATATATTGTGCAAATCAAAGAATTCGCCTTCGTGATTGTAATTTATGTCCGCATTTTAATGAATCATGTGAAATTAAAACACATCTTCTTTCAACGAAGCATACGTAATATTAAAGCTGTACTGGTAAAAGCAGGTCAGCTATTTGAAAATGCATCTTCTTTCAAACAAGCATACGTAATAATTAACAATACAAAATTTTTAAAATCAGATAAAAATATTTTTTACCCTCATATTTCAAAGATATCAAAAGTTTCTAACAAAAACAATATCATGTTCTCACATGAGAAAAAATTAAACAACTATAATTCCAGATTAAACATTTAAAAATGCATTTTCGGCACATGTCTGCATAAAATGAAATTTTCTATGATATTTTACTATGCATATATTACTAATCCAATTAAACAGTTTTATTCAAGGCAAATATGGCCTAACATCTACAAGGCATCTTCTGTAATGAAAGCCTAACATCTGATTTCTTAATTTTTAACAAATGGTCTAAGTGAAATGTATAATTATAGATTGAGGGAAAAAATGCTGATGTATTACGACTTTTAAATTTTTACATACATCACCTGCTCTGTGAACCATATTTAACAAAATATTCTTGAGACAATAAGTCCTTAAAATAAAAAAGTGGCACTCCAATAAACTAAATCAATCATCAAAGCTGATCGATCTATGAAAATTTCAATATAACTATTCGATAAAAACTGGCAATTTTAGATTCACTTAATCAAGATCACAAAGAAGCCAATCAGAGTTACTCTAGAATAATTGGTCTAGATTATGAAAATGATGATTGTTCTAAACTTGCAATATTCAGAATTGAATAAGTCAGCCAGATTTGATGGCAGAAGTTAGAAATGTTTATTTATTTATTTGAAATATTAAGATTATTTTACAGAATATGAATCTATAAGACCAAAGGAATTTAAACTATAATTTTTTGAAATATATTTATAAACCGAAAAAAATGTTATCGAGAGCATTTATATACATCCAAAAATAACATTAAAAACTGAATGTTTCATTTAATCTGGGAAATGTTTGCTGAATAAATTTTTGAGAAATTATAAATTTTAAAAAAATTATAATGTTTCAATTTCTGTAGTGAATATAAAACTTCATTGTCAGACTACTCTGCTTTCATTTCTTAGTTTTATTTAAGGACATGCTTGGATTGAGTAAAGAAGTCTTTATATTAATTGAATTTTCATCATTTCCACTTTAATTTAAAACTAAATTTTACGTGCGCTGATAGAAAATTTGAGAGAGATGCGGAGTTCAAAGATCAGGACTGCTTAAGACCTACATAATATATAAGTGAATTATATGACTATCGAAATTTGAAGTTTAAAAATATTTTGTTGAAAAATTTATTATGAGACGAAGTTTTATAAAAAAATTTGATTGAACCCTTTAGTCGGAATTAATATTGGTGTACCGGCTGGTCGCCAAAGGCGGCTAGATTTAAATAAAATTAAATAAGGCAGTTAGTTACCGTTGGCATATCGAAGGCCTAATACGTTAGTTTTTAAAAAGTGCACTTTAAAACTGTTTAACCTTTGCTTAGCTCTGAAATTAAAATTTAGTTGTAATTACGTAAAAAGTTTAAAAATTGCATTAAAAACATGACTTTTACCAAAACTTGCTTAACTTGAGAAATAAACCGAATGCTCGTATTTTAATCAGTAAAAATCAGAAAACAGTCCAGGATGAAATGCTTGTCAGAATAATGGAAACTAATTAAGATTTATTTCAATAATGCATTTTGTAAAATATACTTAAGTTTTTTTAGAAAAATGAAAAGCTTAAAAAAACAAGCAAAAAGCAGTAAAAATTAGTAGCATTGCAAAAAAAAAAAAGAATTTAAGATGATGCGCTTTTTTTTTTGTAATACTTTTGTTAGTTACTGGAGAAAACTCTAACAATTCGGTTTATTCTTGACTACTTAAAATTCCACGTAAAATTTCAAAGCATTCGTTTTTAGTTGCACATTTTTATTTTTCGAAATATACTCTTGCCAAGTTTGACAGTTCTTGGCCAAATATTCTAGTCTGTAGAACATTAAACTGCTCATACATTCGTCCCTATCAGTAATAGAGATTAATAGGAAAATTAAGAGTACACTCACCTTTCTTATGTATCGACCAATGGATTTATTAGTAAAAAAGAACCTCAAATTGTTAAAGTGAAATGCAAACTTTTCGAAAAAAAAAACTTTTACATGATTTAAAATTAATATAAAAAGCTAGAAAATAATTATATAAGAATGAGATGAAATGAAATCTGCGATTGCAAATTTCAAGTTATAATGTGAGAACAAAATTTTTAAATTCATTATTTATGTTAGTTAATTTAAATCATTAAGTAGCTTAAACCAGTTAGGAAAATCAATACTGGTAAAAGCAGGTCAGCCTTTTTAAAAACGCATCTGCTTTCAAAGAAGTATGCATAATAATAATAATGCACTACTAGTAAAAGCAGGTGAAAAAAAATATATGCGATTAAAAGATGTTGTTGAATATTGCCATTTGTGTTTCATTCATTGCCTACGCGATTTCGACCTTCAATTATTTGCTACCTTCAATCATTAAAAAAAAAACCTAACGAAAGCAATATCATGTTCTCACATGATAAAAACATAACATACACACACATTTTTTTTCTTTTACAAATATCTCTAATTTGAACAGTGTTTTTTACTAAATAGGACACATATTCCAGAAAATATCGAGAAGAATTATAAAAAATGCGTTTTGACGAATTTTAATGTTAAATTATTCAAAACGGCAATGCAATAAAAAATAAATGAATTTTTCCATTCAGGCTTTCTTATAGAATCTACGAGAACTTTGTTTGAGACATACTTTCTGAATTCGGACTATAACCAGATGGACAATGTGCAAACATCCTTCTATCAAAAATTTAAGGCCATACCAATATGAAATCTTTTGATAATTTATGACGTATCTTATGAGCACTACATCCTTATTCAAGGTAAATCTACTGTGTAAAAAGTATTCATGATACCATCCATGTTATGGTAAAAATAAAACATGCAGTTTTTTTAAAATTAAAATTAAAATATTAAAAGAAATATAGGACCTTAAACAGCTTAAAGAGACTTCGAAAAGTGATCAAACGTGACTTTCCTTGAAGTAAGAAAAAAAAATCTTAAACTTAATAGATTCTTACTACGGTTTTTAAAGTCATTTAACCTTATAATTATGAATTTTTAAGTCAGTAAAATAATTTTCCTTTATTGAAATATTTGTGAAAAAAAAAGAAACACTTTCAGTATAAATATTCGAAAACAGAATTATCTTGCTTTAAGTTTTTAAGAAAATGAGCAATTTATATTAACAAATGTTATGCAAATTTACACTCAACTTGATAATCATAACCTAATTCGATAATCATGCAGAGTGATAAACATTTGCATTGATTTTCTGAAGTTATTTCTTCTTTTTATTTGTTATTAAAACTTGATACCACTTTAAAAATCGTTTTTAGCATATTAGCGGGAATTGGAAAAAAAAAGCACAGCATAATAATGCTTTGATTTTATATGATTTTCTTTATTATGTGTGTATAAGAATACCTGGAAAATTTCATATTGAAATAATAAACCATTTCTGTTAAATCCTCAACGCAAACTCTAAAAATGTATTATTGAGAAAAATGACTTTAAAGTACGCGTTTCTGAGTGAAATTTTTATGACTATATCTTTTAAATTTATTAATGTACACACATGTGCAATATCAAAAAATGTTCAAAAGTGTTTCGGCTGCCAAATAAAATCACAAAAATGAATGAAAGAAAGAAAAAGAAATTGAAAAATTAAAGGCTTAAATGTTCTTAAAGTAAAAATAAGAAATACGATAAAAGAAAGTTCAAGAAAAATAGATATGTCTAAAAAACTAACACCTAAAATTTCTTTCATTAAAATATAATTACAAATGAATTAGAGGCTTATATATTTATCAATGGTTAATATCAATTAAATAAAAATGGGGGCCGGGATGGCCTGGTTGGTAGAGCGTTGGACTCGTACTTCTTAGGTTACGGGTTCGAAGCTCACCGTCCAAAAGATTCCCCGAGTGTGTGGTGATTGGCGCTCGTTAAATCTATTCGTGGTCGCAAAGTCCTCCATATCGAGAGTAATACCACTGGGGGTGCTGGATCAGAGGTGATCGTTCTCTGTTAACGGTCTAAATTGCGATCTGATATGTATGAATGACTTTGAATGAATGTAGTCCGCCCCCTAAAAAGGGTTGTGACGTGTGTGTAGCTAAGTCGTACTCTTGGCCCTAGATGGCACTACTTGTAAAACAGGAGACGCATATTTCCTGCTTAAAATCTGCTGTTGTATCAGCGGAGCTTGTTCATGGCAAGTTCCATTAGTCACAATAACGAAAAATGGTTTTTGGAATTTTTTCTGTATATTTTGTTAGTTCCAATTTTTTTTCCAATTTCTGCCTTATCCATTTTTATTGCTTTTTAAAGTTGTCAAAATTCAGAAAGAAAAAATATTTGAATATTCAATTAGTATCTTTAAAAAAATAATGATTTGGATTTTAAGGTACATCCAACATCTAATTATATTGCCTATTTCAAATAAATTTCTCCCCATCCAATTTTATGTCATTTAAGAAAATTTGATCCCCATCCTCATTTATGTCCCCCCCCCGCACACAAGAAAAGAAATTTGATAAGTCTTGTTTTTACAATCAAATTTTCTGAGTGATATTTAGAAATTATTCTCAAAAGTTTATTCTTCTAAATTATTTGATTATTCTTTTGAATTTTATAACAAAATAGTATTTTTTAAACAAAATATAGATATTTTTTGGCTTGTAATTTTACGTAATGAGTGTCTCGAAGCTTTACGTTGAAATAATTTTTTCTTTAAAAAGAAAGTAACATTTGAATGTGTTTTCTTGAATTCACAAATAGATAAATTACAAAAGAGCTACAAGAATATTTTGCACATTTTTTTTACCATTTCCATACGAAACAAATTAAAGGTATCAAAAATTAAAGGGAGTGTTCTCTCCAAAATTTTCACGTATTTTTTTCTAATAAAAGTGCTATCCTCTGAACTTTTACATACGACAGTAGATCTTGGGCAAGGACCTGAACATCACAAATGTGCAAATCTTTATTTTCAGAGTCCTATTCAAGAGGTTTTATCCTTCATAGTGTAGAAGCAAAGACGGAAAATGCATTTCGAACATTTTGCTTTTCGATTTGTAGAAACCAAATGTGACACAGAGCTACAATTTTTACTACAAAATGAGGATATAACTTTATTTATTTAAATCACTATATACTGTATTTCTCGATTTTACACTGAAGTGACAAAAGTCATGGGATAGCAATATGCAAATATACAGATGGCAGTAGTATCGCAGCGAAAAAGTATAAATGCGCAGTTCGTTTTCCAGAGCTTTCATTTGTGTTCAAGTTATTCATGTGAGCAGGTTTTTCGTGATTTATGGAGGCACGACGAGAATTAACAGACTTTGAACGTGGAATGTTAGTTGGAGCTAGACGCATGGGTCATTCCATTGCGGATATCGTTAGTGAATTCAACATTCCGAGATCCACAGTATCAAGAGTGTGCCGAAAGTATGAAATTTCAGGCATCCCATCCCATCATGGACAGCGTAGTGGGCGACCACCTGCACTTAACGACCGAGATCGCCGACGTCTGTGTAGAATGGTCAATGTTAATAGACACGCAACACTTCGTCAAATAACTTCAGGAATCAATGTGGGACGTACGAGGGACGTGTCCGATAGGACTGTGCGGCGAAATTTGTCTTCCTTGGGCTTCCTTGGACAGCAGAAGACCGACTGGAGTGCCTTTACTGACAACACGACATCGCCTGCAGCGACACTCCTGGACTCGTGAGCATATCGACTGGTCCCTAGACCAGTGGAAAACCGTGGCATGGTCAGATGAGTCACGATTTCGGTTGTTACGAGCTGATGGTAGAGTTTGAGTGTGGCGCAAACCCCAGGAAGCCATGGACCCAAACTTTCAGCAAGGCACTGTTCAAGCTGGTGGTGGCTGCATAATGGTGTGGGCTGTTTTTACATGGCATGGACTCGGTCCTCTGGTGCAACTCAACCGTTCATTGACTGGAAATGGCTATGTTCAGCTGCTTGCAGATCACTTGCAGCCATTCACGGACTTCACGTACCCACACAAGGATGGGATTTTTATGGATGACAATGCGCCATGTCACCGGGCCAGAACTGTTCGCGATTGGTTTGAAGAACATTCCGGACAATTCCAGCGCATGATCTAGATTGCCCGATATGAATCCCATCGAGCATTTATGGGACATCATCGAAAGGTCCGTTCGTGCCCAAACTCCTGCACCATCCACACTTTCATAATTTTGGACGTCTATGCAGACAGCATTTCTCAATATTCCTGCAGAGGACTTCCAACGACTTGTGGACTCCATGACACGTCGAGTTGTTGAACTTCGCCGGGCAAAATTAGGACCGACACGATATTAACAGTCATCCCATGACTTTTGTCACTTCAGTGTATATTCATGCAAGAGTACCGACAAACAACAGATTTGGTTCAGAATTTTATAAGAATTTATATTTTAGATTTTAAAAAGTGCCATTTTAATTAAATAGTTTTGTAGGTTTTGTTGTTATCGATTCATTTGTAATGGAACAGTCAGGCAGACATTCATAAGAATAAATTCCATTCAAAATTTGATAGAAATTTATTTCTAACACGCGATCTCAAATATTGCTGACTCTTTTGTTTCCTACGACACGAATAAACGGATAAAAATCCCTAAAAACTAAGCATTCCATTTAAAGATTCATAAGTTGTCTTTTTCCGAATTGATACGTGTCAACAAAATACCCATCAGAATCTAATAATAAAAACAATGAACAGAATTTTTTCATCATTCTGTTATTGTGGTCTGATGGAAATAGTAGTGTTCATCCTTTTGTCCCATTGTACAAATTCTGTCCTTTGCGGTTAAATAAATTGAAATTTCTTCTAAAAGTGAGGCTTCTATACCCATTAAAAACTTAATAAAACAGAAAAAAATAATGAATGACTGAATGACGAATGAATGAAATAATGAATGACTGAAACAAACGCTTGAAGCTGGACGGATAAAATTTTAATTCGCTTCTAAACCAAATTTGTGGATTGCTGTCAAACTTTGAGCAAAATCATTCGTAGAAAACCTCCCCATTTATCTCCCATTATAAATTAGCACGATTACTACAAAATAATAAGAGCAAGATGGATAATATTTGATAAAGAGATTAAACATCTAAAGTATGAATGCTATCAAATTTTGAACCAAATCAGTGACGGGAATTTGTAGTTGGTCAGTCTGGAATTTTACAAGTATATAAACGGGATAATACTATTTTTTTTTTAAATTTTCGATATAAAAACGAGATTTAAAAAAATAACAAAATTCAGACCTGTCAGATTGTTATAATTAAAAAGAAAATTTGTTTATATTTTCTAAAAAGTTTCAAATTTATTTATCCTATATATACTATAATGCAATAATATTTTCGGAAGTTACTGCTGAAAAATCTAAAAAAATTCAAATTAATTTTAAATTAATTAAAATTATAAAGACTAGTTGATTTTATGTGAATTTTTCCATTCTCCAAGGAAATTTTGTGCCAAATTTTGTATTCATAGATTATACGATCTGATATGTAGAATGCGAAGACATAGACATATTCATTTTTATTATGTGTAGAGACTAGTTGCCTGCTTTTCATGACCAACTGTTTCCCAAAGACATTGGATATATTTAATTTTAGTCTTATTGCTTAGATTATTGTTCATGATTTTAGGGTTCCTCTGTTCCTGCATGGACATTCGAATTTCCTGACGTTAAGGCTTTGATAATTTATATATAGCTTTTGTTCATTATGTATATGGACTTTTCTAGTGGATATCAGTCCTTTTTATGCTATACTAGTTGGCAACAGGCGCGTTGCTGCTCAAAAGAAATAAATTTGGATATATTTTTTTGAAATTCAAAACAACTAGCTTGTTTAATTAGGAAAGATAGAAAAAACGATTTTTATTATCTTACCGGGATTGAATACATTAATTGTCAAGCTTGAATACATTAATGAATTAATTGATTAATAAATGAATGCATTAGTTGTCAAGCTTGAATACATTAATGAATTAATTAATGAATGCATTAGTTGTCAAGCTTGAATACATTAATGAATTAATTGATTAATTAATGAATGCATTAGTTGCCAAGCTTGAATAAATTAATGAATTAATTGATTAATTAATGGATGCATCAATTGTCAAGCTTGAATACATTAATGAATTAATTGATTAATTAGATAGATAGATTAATTAATGAATGCATAATTGATTAATTAGATAGACAGATTAATTAATGAATGCATAATTGATTAATTGATTAATTAATGAATGCATTAACTGTCAAGCTTGAATACATTAATGAAAGAATTGATTCATTAATGAATACATTAATTGTCAGGCTTGAATACATTAATGAATTAATGTATTCATTAATGAATACATTAATTGTCAAGCTTGAATACATTAATGAATTAATTGATTAATTTTTGAATACATTAATTAATCAAGTTTTTTTCCCTACCGAGCTGTTATCAGTTTATCAAATTAGCACACATTTATTTCATACTAGCCGCCTTTGGCGACCAGTCGGTTCACCAATATTAATGCCGACTAAAGGGTTAAATCAATTTTTTTATATAACTTGGTGTCATAATAAGTTTTTCAGCAAAATATATTTAAGCTTCAAATTTCGATAGTCATATAATTCACTTATACTATTATGTAGGCCTTAAGTAGTTCTATCTTTGAACTCCACATCTTTTTCTGATTTTCTATCAGTGCACGTAAAATTCAGTTTTCAATTAAAGTGGAAATGATGGAAGTGCACTTAATATAAAGAAATGTTTACTCAATTCAAGCACACCTTTAAATAAAACTAAGAACTGAAAGCAGAGTAGTCCAGCATTGAAGTTTTATGTTCACCACAGAAATTGAAACATTACATATATATTTTTTATAATTTATAAGATCTCAAGGAATTATTCAGCAAAAATTTCACAGGTTAATTGAAACCTTCAGTTTTTAATTTTATTTTTAGATGTATATAAATGCTCTCAATAATGAAATTTTTTTTAAGGTTTATAAACATATATGAAAAAAATTATGGTTTAAATTCCTTTGGTCTTATAGATTCATATTCTGTAAAATATTCTAAATATTTCAACTTCTAAATAAATAAATAAATAAATAAATAACCATTCTATCATCTTCAAATCTGGCTGATTTATTCAGTTCTGCATATTGCAAGTTTAGAACAATCATCATTTTCATAATCAAGACCAATTATTCTAGAGTAACTCTGATTGGCTTCTTTGATATCTTGATAAAGTGATCTAAAATCGCCAGTTTTTATCGAATAATATTGAAATTTTCATAGATCGGTCAGATTTGATGATTGATTTAGTTGGTTGGAGTGCCACTTTTTTTTATTTTAAAGACTTATTGTATCTCGAATAATTTGTTAAATATGATTCGCAGAGCAGATGATGTATGCAAAAATTTAATTCATCATCATTCTTTCCCTAAATCTATAATTATATATTTCACTTGGACCAATTGCTAAGAGATTTATGTCTCTCCCCCAAAAATTAAGAAATTAGATGTTAAGCTCCGATTACAGAAGATGCCTTGTAGATGTTAAGCCATATTTGCCTTAAATAAAATTGTTTGGATTAGTAATATATGTATAGTAAAATATCATAGAAAACGTTCCAATCCATTTATTTTCCAAGAATATCATGTTTCATATTTGTTTCATTTTATACAGACACGTGCCGAAAATGACATTTTTATATGTTTAACTTTGAATGATATTGATTTATTTTTTCTCATGTGAGAACATATTGTTTTGGTTAGAAAATTTTGATGTCTCCGAAATATACGGGTAAAAAAATTTTATCTGCTTTTACAAATTTTGCTTTGTTAATTATTGCGTATGTTTGTTTGAAAGAAGATGCATTTTCAAATAGCTGACCTCCTTTTACCAGTATAGCTTTAATATTACGTATGCTTCATTGAAAGCAGTTGCGTTTTTATTTCGTATGATTCATTAAAATGCGGAGATAAATTACAATCACGAAGGCGAATTCTTTGATTTGCACAATATATCTTCTTCACTCTGTTCTGTCGTTTCTTAGAAATGACGTCATTTTCAAAGTTCGTATGAAATTTCTTGCTTTTAAATAATTAATCTCGCTTTAAGAAGATTATCGTTTGGTGCTTTTCTAAAAATTCTTTTTCAGTTTTAACTGTCTCACTTTTGTAATATATTTTTACTTTGTATTTTATTTACTTTAATTCTTTACTGGAATTGTTAATTTTGATATTGCAAACGATTAATAAAAATGTACTCGTTCATTTATTGTTTAAAAAAATATCACATTTCCTATTTATTTCATTTCATATGATCACGTGATAAAAATTATTTTTTTCTGTTTTATTTATGGTAGTAATTAACTTTTTTTAAAATCAGAACTTCTGAAAATGTGATGGCAACATTTTATTAAAAGCTGATTTTTTTTTTGAGATCCTCGAGAAGATAAAATGTTATTTTTATTTTATGCGAAATAAATTGTTGAAAAAAATACGATTAAATTAAATGTTTAAAAATTCATTAAAAATAGAGTTTTAATTTATATATCAAAACAGTAGTATCATTGAAAAGATAATTTTTTTAGCTTTAACTTGATGTAAAAATCAATTTTGTGCTGTAATATTTTCGGAAGTTATAGCGATAAAACGTCAAAATTTGGCTTATTTTTTAATTAATTAAAATTTTAATTAAAAATTCAAAAAAAGGGCTCCGAGGTGCACATTCCCGGCACCCAAGGTATACATGTGCCAAATTTGGTAGCTGTAGGTCGAACGGTCTGGCCTGTACTTCGCCAACACACACACACACTAACACATTGTGCTTTATTATAAGTAAAGATTAACTTGATGTAAAAATCAATTTTGTGCTGTAATATTTTCGGAAGTTATAGCGATAAAACGTCAAAATTTGGCTTATTTTTTAATTAATTAAAATTTTAATTAAAAATTCAAAAAAAGGGCTCCGAGGTGCACATTCCCGGCACCCAAGGTATACATGTGCCAAATTTGGTAGCTGTAGGTCGAACGGTCTGGCCTGTACATCGCCAACACACTCACACACACACACACATTGTGCTTTATTATAAGTAAAGATTATTTATGGTAGTAATTAACTTTTTTTAAAATCAGAACTTCTGAAAATGTGATGGCAACATTTTATTAAAAGCTGATTTTTTTTTTTGAGATCCTCGAGAAGATAA
>JAOUZG010022257.1:0-25147 GCA_026289955.1 Argiope argentata
TACTTGAATTATAATTTAATTTTTAAAAGAAAAAATAATAATTTATATCAATGCGATTTTTTTAAAAAAAATTGCAAAAATTATTTACATAAAATTAGTAACTTAAATATAATTTTTAATTTTTATGTTTTTAAAAAAAGTATGTTTAATCACTTAACTCTTGAATTATGATACAATTTTTAAGCAAAATGAAGTTGTAAATATAACTTAAATGGTGATATTTATTAATTATCATTACTTATATCATTAGATATTTTATTCAATATTTCTTGATATTTATCCTTTATTTATTAATTTTCAATTAAATAGAAGGCCGGTAATTATCACAAAAACGAAAGGAAAAATGTATTTTAAAATCTTGTACAGTTGATAAATTATGATTCTTCACATGAGCAATATTATTCAAAGATATCTACTAAAAAACGAACGCACCTGATGACAAGAAAATTGTTCTAATTTTCGACACAATTTTAAAAGCACAATTTTTTCAAATTATTATTTGTTTTTAATTTTAATGTTATTCATTACTATTTGTATGCTGGCTTGCTGGCAAAGAGGTAGCGAGTCTTCCTCGTGTTCTGGGAGTCCCGGTTAGGGCGTGGTTGTTCTTCTGTGTGCTATCTGCGAGATGTGTGATTGTGCCCCCCCCCTTCGTAAAAAGGAGTTCTGCAAGCGACTGTGATGAGTGTGTAGCTAAGGTCGTACTCTTGGCCCTAGTTGGCGCTACATGAAACAAGAGACGCTCCTTTCGGCTTAAATTCTGCTGATATAATCAGCGGAGGCTTATCCATGGCAAGTGCCATAGGTAACAACAACAACACTATTTGTATTATAAAATCTGGAAATCATTTTATTCTCAAATTTATTTCTGAAAATAATAAAATGGTATGTCTTTGTAAGTACAAAAATGTAGAATAATAAAGTCAAATAAAAAAAGTGTGATAGTCAAATAATTATTTTGGGGGGGAGACGGAAAGGGGTGGGGGGAAATAATTATAATAAATCTTCTTTGAGATATTTCAGCCAACATTTAGCTACAGAAAGCAAAAATAAAGACTTTTAACGTCAGTGAATGCTTCATATGCTGAGTAAATGACTTTTTTGGAATGAAGGGTGGAAACAGTGTTTTCTATGATGCCTTGATCTAAAAACACAGTGCGTCCGTTCTAGTAGACTTCCCGCCCCCGCACCCCTCCGTCAAGGTGCACTGACATGCGGAATGAGAGAACTGCAGTTTATCACTCGCGAAATCAGGTTCAATAAAAATTCAGAACTGGATCTCTTCCGCGCCAAAAGACTCTCAGAAAGCTGTCGATCACGTGACTTAACCCCCGACCCCTCCCCTTCGCCGAACAACAACTCTGCCGAGGCGCACACCGGCCACTCACTCGGCTCGCCCCGCGCCGAACCGAAAGGAGAAAAGTTTTGTTTCGGGATTCCCGTAATTCGATTACTGAAGAACGATACTTGATTCGATTTCGTTCGGATTGGAATGCTCCCTCCGCCAGAGAGGGGTCGTCGACGTGACAGACGATAAGTGATCGTCGAGTGGTGTGTTTTTGTTCTTTCGGGAGTGCGGGACCGGAGTGCAAACGATATTCGCCGACTTGAGTATTCGATTTCAGAGGCCGGTGACTTTCTGACGAGCAGGTAAGAAGTTTCCGCTGTTCCTTTAGCAAAACTGATCGCTAGAAATCGTGTTCACAATTTGGATACAAATTCAAAAAATAGAACACCCCCTTCCATTTTTTTAATCTTTTTTCCCCCAGATAATACTTGGCATTGCGTAGAACTAATATGTTTAAATAACAAAAATATTGTGCGTTAAATACTATTATGTAAACATTTCTTTTTTGTCACCCGCAATTTTAAATTTAATTCAAATAAGAATGTCAGTCGCACAATAAATAGCTGTACCAAAAGACTTTTTATAACCTTCTAAAGACTAGTTTTCATTAAGAGTTAATAATTTTGAAAGTGAATTCGTAATTAGGCATTGCGAGTTTTAGTCGGGGATAAAAGGATTCAAGGTAATCTTTAAATTTTAAGTCAGAACCATGACTACACTAAAAACAATCTTTCTAGTACATGGGAAAAGTAACTTTTTAATTAATTAAATATATCTTATTTAATAAATCAATACGAAAGCTTCATTTAAATCTCTTTTGGGCTTCATAGAACGAAGTACGAGGAAAATTTGATCAATATTGTAAATTTCTGTGATATTAAAAATATTTGAACATTATTGTTTTTATATCTAAAATTATATCTAAAGTTTTTATATCTCATCCATACTTCACGTATTCTACGTAAATTTCACGATCTATAGGGTGATTATGAAGTAATTTTTAAAAAATGATTTTAATTGAAGAAACCATAGTTCTGTATTAGAAAGTATATCTAGATGCAGCATTTGGAGTGTTAAGAACTTTTTGTACAAATGTATAAGAAAAACGCCTTATAAATTTCTTAATAACTACTGCTCTAAATTGGGTAGTATTAGATATTTAATTTTTCTGAGAAAATTGAATTTTTATGATTTTTGTTATCAATTTGTTATGTGAAAAAAAACTATTAAAAATTTTAATTTGAAAACTCGTTTGTGTTATGATGCGAGCTTAATAGTCATTCTATTGTTTTCTCGTGCCCTATAGTGAAGTAATATTAAAAGAACATAATAATTTATCCCTTATTTTTGTAAAGTTTCAAAATGGAGTATGTATATAATGTGTTATAGTTCTTTTTTCTTAAATCGAATCCAAAATATGTAATGAAAATTTCGATAGATATAGATTTTTGGTGCTTTAATTTTCACCGCTATAGAATATTGGACTTAGAGTAATCCACATGCTGCATGACATCTAGTTACAATAGTCCTTATTTTTACGACTTAGTTCTGGGCTAAAGCGGTGATTGGCTGAAATTAACCCTTTGCACTCCGATGATGCCTCTGACTCACCATTCAAGATTGTGCATCATTTTGAAATTTTATTTATTTATTTTTCAAATTTAATTGTTAAAAACGCCTACATAATGGTTAAGAGATGTAGATTAATTTTTTTAAAGAAATTCGACTTAAAAAGAATTATATATATTTATTTTTCATAGCAATAATTTTTTTTTGTATTAGGTGAATAATTTTGATTCTAACAATTTGTCGGAGTGCAAAGGGTAAAAAAAATCAACTTGATATTCGTTATTTTCTATTTTAAAGAGCGAAATTCTATTACTTTTAAAAAATTCATCTGTTTTACTGCGTTTTGCATGTGTGAATGAAAACTGGTCGTTTTCGAATAGCGATATTCATGAATTAATTATTTTTGAATTCTAAATTTTCTTTATTGAAGAATGAATCTCTTATCAACGAATCTTAAAATAATAGGTTGCCGTGGAATTATATTTACAAAGTGGCTCCAATGAACGGTCCATTAATTAAAATCATGCCTTTTTTTCTAACTGAACATTACCGATGAATGTTTACTTACGAAGTTTTAACTGTTTGAGTGCGGAAGTATGCTTACCTTTACGGCAAGTGAGGCACAATAGAGCCTCGCCGCACTCAACCGGTTAAAGAATTTAAGAGTATTGTGCAGTATCTGGTAATTAATCTGAAAAAATTCGATACAACATGTCCATATGGTTCGAATGTCTTTTTCTATCTTGTTCTGTGGAGTGAAGGAGTACAGAACGTTGCTTTAGTTAAACATCTTCGTGGCCAAGCTTTGTTCCAGACGATCTTGGCTAATTGCACGCACCGATAACAAGAAAAGTGTGAGTTTTTCCTTTACCCTTTTGTGATTTACGAAGAAAAAAAAATCACAAAAGGGTGAAGGAAATACTTATTACTGTTTTGAATTGTATTAAGTCACTAGTCATTAATTGCCCATGAGGGGCAGTAGGGGTTGATGTTTTGTTGAACCCATCATGACGTCAACCTGCACAACTTATTGTCTATCAATGGATTTGACAAAAAGGGTTTGGTGACGATCATGAGACTGAGATTTCAGTTTCTGTATTATCCTTCCAGGTACTGTGAATAGCATTTAAATAACTTAGATTTTAGATTTTTTCCCCTTTTGACTGTCTTGTATTTTTTTTTTGTCGTTTGAGAGTATTTTTTAAGCTTTATTTTTCATGCCATTCTATCAGTTAATTTAAGCCTTATTTATTCAGTACTTCGATGCTCCCCACTCTTTTGTTTTTCTTTTTCTTTCTCAACAACAGCTAGAAATGGATATCAATAATGTTTCTGTGGGTTTTGCTACTGATTGTTCATCTGGATCTTCATATGTTAGTTTTGGCAAAGCAGGTATTCGGATACTGCTGATTCATTCTTAGAATTTCACTAATAACCTTCAGATGTTCAATTATTTCATTAGTGTAATAAATTTGGAACTCGTTTGGACTATATCAGAATCTTTGCCGGTAATTACTTCCGATATATTCCCAGATCATGTTTGCTGTAGTTGGAACCTCACTATTGGAGATATCTCTGGATAGTACCTAATAAATTTCAGAAATTTTCCAAGAAATAAAAATGTGTTGATATTGCTTATTTGCTGATGAAATTTGCTGATGACCAGTATTGTTAGAAACTTAAAAGCATGCGTTCTTTTTATATATAGTTCAGAAATTTCCCCCTTCTTTATGTTTTAACGTAAACAAAACACATTTTTTACGCACTTTAATTATATAAAATTGCTGCTCGATTTTTTTATGCTTTTGAAGCAGCAAGATACTAAATTGCGTACTTTTATGTATAATTTTATTCTCTAAGCACTTGGAATAACTCTTTGCCTATATGAAATTTTTCAAAGCATTTCTTACTTGGTAATCATTTTCTTCACCCTACTCAACTGACGAGATGAATAATGATTTATAAATTCATCATCATTAAAGATAAAGATTATTTTAGTAGTCATGCCATCCCGTGGGAGATTTCCGGCATATTTCCAAAAATTTGGAAAAATGCATTTTTCATGGAATCGATAGTTTTATCATTATTTAAAGGCATGCATTGAAATCTCATGAACTAGGAAAGAATCTGAAAGTTAAAAATGATGAATTAAGTACCGTACTGATGGTACCATATAATATTAAAACATTGAAGGACATGATGTTAAAAAGTGTCAGCGTTTTTGCCAACTATTTAAAAGTCTGAAAATGTTTGAATTTATGTTTTTGTCAAATGAGAATTTGGAGAAATATTGAATATTTCGTGCGGAGTTTCTTTAAGCGTTGGGCTTTTCCTTGTTTAATAGAAGGATAGGTGAACGGAAAGGTGAGGTGGAGGGGCAGTGATTGACCCCTTTGTGGCTAGTGGCCAATTGCCTCGAAGAGGGTGTCAGTTGGTGAATCGGTCAGTGTTATGGACGGACTCAGCTAAAGATAGTAATCATCCACAACAAATCCTGTCGGCACTGTTTAGTGGAGGTGGTGTGGTCGGCTGTACACAAAGAAGTAGTTATTTCTCCTGGCAATCACATAACTAGCAAAAGGCCTACAATTTATGACATTTACATGTTTTATTAAATTACCCGATCTATGAATAAATCCAAAATCTTATTGTCCTAAAAATCAGAGCTAACTGAGGAGCAAGATCTTTCCTTTTTGATGCTATTTGAGTAGAAGTGCAATCAACTACTCTTTTAAACTTTGATTCTAACAAATAATTCTTAATTTTTTTTCAAAGATTAAATAATTGCTATTACTTCTATGTCATGACTACAATAACTTTCCTCTAGAGGAGAGGGGAGGTCTTTTAACTCATGTTCTGTAGAGAAAATAATTTCCGTCATTCCATTTAACTGACTATACCATAGCGGCATTAATTCACATTCTGATGTATGCTGATGATGATTAGATGTGGGTCAAAAGAAGCGTTACACCAGTAAAAAGCTTATAATTAAATTAATTAAAAACAGAAATTTAATTAAATTTAAAAAAACAGAATCTAAATAGCCAACAAAGGAGTAGCTATTCAAAAAATCTTTCATACGCTTTCGTACTAGATGCAAAAGAAGCCAAAGACAGCCAAAGAAAAAAAATGTACAAAAAAATGAAGGAGCAGGTAAAAAAAAAGAAAAAGTAGCAATTAAAAGAGCCATTGGTATACAGTTCTGGGAAAGAATGACCATCCCTCGCTTTGAAAAATGTGTGGAATGGGTTTTTAAGATAAAATATTTCAATTTATTACATGCTTCTAATTATTCTTGCCCACATTCGAATACCTTATCTTTATGGATCAAGCCTTTTAACTTCTTAGTTATTGATGAGTGTTGTATTTTGAATTTACAAATGTATCATTTGAATTCGTTTTTTAAAAATATGGAATTTAATATTTTTGAACAGTTAAAAATTTCATTAAGGAAGAGTTTATTACATTATCTATTGCGCATTTAAGAAATTTCATCTTTATTTTTAAAAACTGATACTTATTGAAATTAAATTCTAGACTGTTATTCTGTAACAAGTTTTAATTTCTTAAGCTCTTCATCTTCGTTTTCTGTTATTCTGTCGAGATGATGACATCATTCAAATGAATGATGACAATCAAAATCATTAACGAGTTCTTCAATCACATTATTAACAAATTCCATTTTTATAATAAGGTAAACTTGTGACTCAAGAAAGGACATTTTAAGTTTTCTAATTCTTTATTATGAGCAATAGATTATAAAATAAACTGCAACTTTCCAGTTTTTATGTGTACATGTGGAGAAGGGGGAGATTCTTTTTTAATAAAAGTTGCGAATTTAGCACCTCTTATTTCTCGAATTGTTTTAGTACTTCTTTAATGAAGGATAAAGTAACCTTTAACCTTTTTTATATACTTTTCTATAGTCAATAAAATGTGAATTATCTCCTTCCTTGCTAACTCGACAAAAACTGAATAGTTTGAAGTGGTGACATTTTGAGCTACGAATGGGTTCGGAACTCGATAATTTTTTATTCTGCGGAACCAATACGTCATGACTTTTAAAATAAGACATTTCATTCTCCAAAATGACATATATATCTGTCTATCTGTGGGGGGTTTGTTGCCCTTGGGCTTATATAATTTTCATTATTATTTCATTTATGTGTTAAGGATTCATAACGTTACTCAAGTCTAGTCTCATCTACCTTAATATAGTTCTGGAGACAAAACAAAATATTACTTTCCTGGACTGTACTCTGATTACATTAATGTTGTCGCAGAAGAAGTATAAACTGAAGTGAAAGAATTATAAACACCCTTCCCCCCCCCTTCCTAATACTGGCAGGGTTTGATTTAATTTTTTTTTAATAGTATTATCTCAAATTTTTATATGAGTATAGCTGACAATAAATTTATTTCGTTCTCCCATGATATCAACTGTCTGTTTATTTAAAGGAATATTCAATTTGTTAATTACATCAGTTCCTGACTTCAAAATATTTTTTGGCTCATAAGTAATTGTTTTAGAAGAACATTCATCAAAAGTAATGGCTGAATGAAGGAACCCCAGAGGAGAAGGCACGTTATTAATAGATCCAAGACACATCATAATAGATAATTTTGGTGATCAAGCGTTAACATAACTTACATTACTTATTATTGGCAGTTCCGAAATAGTCTCTAACTAAGCATTTATTTTAAAAATCTTGATTATACATCATTTTCCATCATTTTCTCACATATTAGTACTAATAACAATTAGATTATAAAATGTAGCCATATGTCCGAAATTAGAGCATTTTAAATATTTTGGATTTTTTTTATTCACACATTTTGACACTTCTGGTTCTTCAATCATAGTTAAGACAGAGAATTTCTGACATTTTTTCAATGCTTAAAATTATATTTTAAAGCGTTTTTGGAAAAAAATAAATTTTGACGTCTGCACCAATTGAAAATTTAGTCGACTTGGCAGTTACTTAGAACTTCTAGCAAATTTATTAACAATTTTTTGTGTGCAATTGCCAAATAAATAAACTTATAAAAATATCAGTTCTGTGTATTATAAAATGCAAAACTACTAAGTGAATTTACATTAAATTTAATGAAATGGTTATTAAATCAAAATAACTTTTAAATTATTCAAATGTAGTACATTGAATTGTTAATTATTTATTTCACTGGTTATGTTATACTTTTGATCGCGATATTTACAAATCATATATAATAATTACTTTTGTTACATAGGGTTAAAGACTGACGTTTGCTTATAACTTACAATGGTAATTAAATTCTTTTATTTAGAAATAAAGACACCACCGGTTTATAGTTATACATAATTTTTCAGAAATTTTATAATTTTATTTCTTTTTTGTACTACATTGTTAATGTATAAAAACATATATTCAGAGTTACTGTAAAAAGCCAAGCTAAACTATTAAGATGTGAATTTATCAAAACTTGTGGAAGTATAAAAAGGTATTAAAGATCAAGAAATTCCATTTTGATACTCAGATGAACTTCCGATTTTCAGATATCTCCGAGTCCGAAACAAATCACTTTGGAATGGGTTTATCTCTGCCTGCCTTTTGCAACTTTTCTAATGGTTAAAAGATAAAAGATTAGAATGCTATCCTTCAAAGGGAAATTTATCTACCAAGTGAAATCGACACCACAAAAACATAGAGATAGAAGAAAGGTGATGCATATTTTATGACTAAAATTACACATGCAGGTTGGATTTGTGTCAAATCCACTAAAGGAATGACAGAGTGACTGTCTACCCGACTGTCGGTCTCACTTAGGGTATGTGAACCCTTCAACTCCTTAAACCCAACTTCTTACATATTCTCTAACAAAAGTATTACCCTTCCCCCTCCTAAAAAATTGTGAGCCGGCTTTCTAGCACAGAGGCAGCGCGTCTTCCTTGTGTCTCAGAGTCCCGGCTCGGACATGGTTGTTCTTTTGTGTGCTGTCTGTGAGATGTGTGAATGTGTCCCCCTGTAAAAGGGGGCGGTGCAAGCGATTGTGATGAGTGTGTAGCTAAGCCGTACTCGTAGGCCTAGTTGGCGCTACTTCAAAAACAAGAGACGCTCCTCTCGGCCTAAATCTGCTGCTGTATCAACGGGGGACTTCTCCACTCCAAATGCCCTAACAACATAGTCCCACGTATGAAAGGTGGTAACTCATTAAAATGATAAGGAACAAAGTATTTGCATATTAATATATAATGTTGATTAATAGCTGCTATGAAATATCGATGTTTGGAGTGAATCTAGCGTGCGTTCATTAGCATTTTTTGGGAAGTGATCGCTGGTATGCGGTTAATGCACGAGTACCCGAAAGTAGGATGGATTTTTTTCCAACCAAATCTAAATTTCACATAAATTACAATTGTAGACAACAGGTTGCATGATATAATTTATTTTTTGAAATTGTTGCATTTTTGAATTACAGCGTTTACACGTATGCAATAATTACCAAACACCAGCTCTTAAAAAATTTGATTTCCAAATTTATTGCGGTTTCACCTTTTAGTGCTAACATTTACTTATATAGTTTTTTTATGTCTAATAGACAGATAGACAGACCTACTTTGAATGATTTTCGCTCAAAATTTACACCAAATATATTAATTTGGTATAAAGACTGTATGTCAAATTTAATTTGTCCAATTTGAGCTCCTTTAAGTTATCCTATTCAAAGATAGACAGACAGATATAATTTCAAAAAAAAAAGTCTTTCGAATCTGACATACGGGAATACGTTAAAATCTTGAAATGGGACATTTTTTTAAACAATTGCTGTACTTTATATACTTCGTATATAGGGAAAATAAAATGCATTAAGTTGGATGATCAGAATTCTGTAAATAATACTGATAGCAAAATGGTAAATTAGTGTTTGATCTCATTTAATCGTTGAACGTTGTACAAAATGCATATTTAGTCTTTTTACTGTATCGCGAATCTGAACATAGCTACAGTGTGACTTAGAGAGAAAAATGAATTCTTTCATTTTTTGAATCCATGAACAAGTAGATTTATTTGTTCAAACTCTACAATTTCTTGTACTTTTGTTCATTTCTCGGAATTTTTCTACATGTGAAATGCCACAGGAAGTATTTTGTTCAGGAACAACAGCAGCAGCAACAACAACAACTAAAGCAGGATTTAACATTTTTTAGTTTTTCTACGCCGATTGTCTTTTTGTGTATGAGCCTTGACACAGTGCCTGAAAAAAAAACTGCATTATACGGACGATGAAAAGAAATCATTCTATATTCTAGCGGATGAGCAGCCATGAGGAGTTACACTCTGGCCAACATCCGTGGTGAAGTCTTCTGGGGAAAAAAGTGCTCAAAAATGAAAACAAAAATGAAGAAGGGAAAAAATGGATCGCGTTAAACTTGGAGTTTGTGAAAAATAATTAAACATTATCTGTTATCCATATTGTCCGAAGAAAGTATTGTCTTTCCTAAAGGTGTTTTCCATTAAAATGATGCGAAATTAAGATTTCAAGTTCGTATTATAAAAATTTACTTTAGTAAAATACCGGGAAAATGGAAATATATTGTTTTTCTTTTACTTAAATATGTCAAGTTAAGTATTGCAATTTTGATATTTCAAAAACAGGAGGTTCTTGTACTAGAAAGTAAAATTTTATGCAATCATTTCCTTTTTTTATTTATTGTGGGCTCACTTCATATTCGGGCCGAAAATTCAAAATTCAAAGAATGGTACTGGGTTTTTATTTATAGCTAAGGAAAATATTTACTTTATATATTGAAGCAATTGTTGTAACCTGTCAAGTTTTCTGAAAATCTTGAATAAATAAATCACCAATTTTGTTTTCAACAAAGTTATTGACTGAAAAGTTTCTTTTCAGAAGATTTCAATATAGATGCAGTATAATAATAATTTTCACGTGGTTTTAATAACTGTGGTCTCAGAATTTTAATTTAACCCATAATTAAAATTATGTTGTATAATGAAATATTTGTTATACAATAAAATTTAAATTGTAAAATTATACTCTATAATAAACAATAAAGGGAATTATATTGCATATTTTATAATATTATAATATTTTATAATATTATTTAACAAATATTATTTACCCAATTAATATTTGTAACATAAAATTCACATAATTTATCCATAAGAAGTTTTTTCGAAATAGCGTATGATAACTCTGGGAATCAAATGTAAAAATGAAACATAATTTTTTTAGGGGAAAGAAATGCATTTTTTTTCTTAGATAAAATTTCCTACAATGTCTCAAAACTAACATAAATGATTTTTATTTTCTTTTATAAAAAGTGTAGAAAGTATAACAAGCATTAAAAACATTTGACCTCCATATGCTGATGAATTTCAATTAATCTAAAAAAGCCATTCCTGCCCATCTGTATTTATCGTTTATTAAAGAAGTCAGTAAAATAGATGGCTGAAAATCAGTGAGTGGCGTTTCCCTCAAACTTTCTTCAATTATTTCCTGTCTCTAATAAAGATCATTTTGTGTTTTAGATGAGCTTTTTCCTCAACCGATTTAATTCAAATCTCATTCCAAATTTGATATACGTATGCTGTGGTTTTGATCTGTTGTGTTTAGATGCATCTGAAAATACAAAACGATAGACGTTCGATATCCCTTGTTAGATTCAATTCAAAATTTAATAGATGACTACACTATAAATATGAAATCTGTATGCTGAACTTTATTAACCCTTTGCACTCTAATGGTGCCTCTGATTCACCATTCAAGATTGTGCATCATTTTGACGTTTTTATTTATTTTTCAAATTTAACTGTTAAAACGCTTACATAATGGCTAAGAGATGTAGATTCATTTTTCTAAGAAATTGGACCTAAAAGAATTATGTATATTTATTTTTCATAGCAATAAACAAATCTTTGTATGAGGTGAATAATTTTGCATCTAATTGTTTTTCGGAAAGCGAAGGATTAATCTAGCTCTTTTCTTTTTGATGTAAAAGTGTTCATTTTCATAATTCGAAAAACCGGACAGACAGACTACGTCTGAATTAACGTTGCTCAAAATGTGTTGAAAATTTCGAATTTTGTCTTAATGGTCAAAAGCCAAATGTCTAGCCCAAACTGTTTTTTGAGTTATTTTGCCAAATATGTGTTTTTTGAACTCAAGGAAGTCAAAAGCGCGGAGATTCGTCAGAATCTCGAGTTTGACTTTCTTGACGAAAACAATAATTTTTCTAATTAATAATATATAAATTTATCACTATATTTATTGATATGTAATAGATTTGACTGTTTTACAGGATGTCTGTCTACCCATTTGTTAATACAGTAACTAAAAACACACAATATTTTATGTAAATAAATTTTGCGTGATTTTGGCGTCGCACATTTCAGCCAATTCACATGTGCGAATTCGAAAACGGTAGAGATCTAAATGCACTTGATACTCCACACGGAATCATGAAATTCGATACAAACTGGCCCGGTGTACGAAAACACTCCTTCTAATTGCAGATGCAAATAACCAAACTTTCCGCGCTTGAATAAGAACTAGAGGGCCACTCTTTTGGCTTCCGTAGGGGAGATTCAGTTGCAGGGAAAATCCCCCCCCCCGCACGCGCCTCGTTCGATTTCAGTCTGTCGAAAATCAAATGGTGGGGCGTGCAGGATTTTACTTTTTCCTGTACGATGTATAGAAAAAGTATTGTAACCGTCAAAAAGTTTGAATTTTTTTAAATTTGACCAATTTCTGCGTTTTAGATCTCCCATAATCCGAAACAATGGAATTATGTCTTGTTTGCCTTTGAACACTTTAACTGAATAATGATTTGAGCATATCTGATGAAGTTTGCTTCAAAGAGTTTAGATAACATTTGTGATTTTATCAAATTTGAAAGAATTTGATTCATAGAAAGTCTTTCTCTGATGGCAAATGAGGGTGATATTTACAACTTATAAAGAGTTAGATAAATAAAATGTAGTTGGCGGTTTTTAAACAGACTCTAAAATGTGGAAACAATTAATTTTGAATCAAATATGTCAAATGGTAACCATCTGTCAATCTACACTTTTGCAATTTTTTAAAAAATCTTGAGAATAAAAAATCAAAATATTTCAAATGAATGAAAATTTAATGTGTTTTTGTAATTACAATTGGAGTTATGTGACAAATTTTGGTTTTAATAGGTTTTGTGAAACGGATTCGGATTCTTTCGGATTATAAATTCGATTTGTGGATTCTACTAATTGCATGCTAGGAATTAATGTTAAAAAAATTGCTAAAAATCGCATGATAAATTTAGTAACAAAAGCCAAATTCAAATCAAAAGTTAATATTATATACCAAAGTCATACAAGGCTTTCGCTGTTTTACTTAAGGTCCACAATTTTTTGCGAGTTATGAGACGTAACACCTTTATTTAAAAAGATGCTAGAAAATTTGAGATGCCTCTCTTGGTGATTGGATAGAAGATTTGAACTTGGTTTCGTTCCTCTTCCCTTTCGGATGGCGACTCAGAACTACTATATTCGTAGTAGACCGTATCCAGCCTTGGGGGGGGGGGGGAGATGTATTAATTTTACTTAATTTGAGAATTAAAATATTTTTAAGGAAAAGAATTCTCTTATTTCACTAAAATTTATTTTTGTTAGTATTAAATAATATTATTTTGTATTAAAACTTAGTCAATATATATTCTACAAGCTATATTTCATCTTGCAGTGATATTCTAAACAACCGTCCTCGCATGATGGTAGTGCGTCTTCCCCGTGATATCGATGTCCTGGGTTCGAGTCTCGTTTTGGACAGGGTTGTTCCTCTTCTGTGTTCTATCTGTGAGGTGTGTGAATGTACCCTACTGTAAGAAGGGGTTGTGCAAGTGAATGTGACACATGAAGTAGCTAGGGCGACTCTTGGCCCTAGTTGGCGCTCTGAGAACACATAAAACGTCCACTCAACTTAAATCGCTGACAGATCAGTCATTGGGCTTGTAAAGTGCCATAAGTAACAGCAACATTTTAAACATGTTTATACATGATTATTTTGTTACGATCTTTGTTTAATCTGCTTTAATACGTTTTTCAATCTGTAACTTTAAACATTTCCCCTTGTCAAAGAAATCAATTAAAATTATTTATGCATTTTGTATGCAATTTATTACGTCCGCTACCGAATTTCAGATGCTTGGTTGGCATTTTTTTTGTCTGAAATCGAGTGCAGTTTTATAAAAAGTGGTTGTTATAATTGCTTCCTATGGCACTTGCCATGCAGAAGCTCACTGAGGCAGTCAGTGAGCTTTAGTGCATTTCCATGCCGTTGTCTTGGCATAGGGGTAGCGCGTCTAACCCATAACTTAAGCCTCCCGAGTTCAAGTTCCGGTTCGGGCATGGTTGTTCTTGTATGTTTTATCTGCAAGGTGTCTGAACAGGCCCCCCTATAAAAGGGGGCTTTACAAGCGAATGTGATGAGTGAGTAGCAAAAATTGTTCTCTTGGCCCTACTACAAATCAAGAGACACTGATTTGAATTATAAAAATATAGAGACCCTTATTTATTTATTTCCTTTTATTTATAAACGGATTGACCATGATCTTGTATTATTTTACTGATCTTGAATTATAAATTAAACCTATTTGAATTAATGGTGACTCTATACGGCCATTTCTTGCTAATTGCCCATTTCTTTAAAAAAATTTAAAGATTTTTTTCTGTTAATTTGTAATGAAGCAATTTAAATTAGGATATACGAAGGGTATACGTAGGATAAATTCTCAAGGTGCTTCGCTCATGAGTTAAAAGTTACATGAACTACTGACTATATTAAATTTCATTATATTTGACTTTGTCCGATTTTTTATGTGGAAGAAAAGGACAAGTCGGACAAAATCTTTTCGGCCAGTTTAAATTGTGTTTGCTTTCTATTTATGAAGTGAAAGTAAACCCGTTACCCCCCTCCTTTTTTTTTTCTTTCTAATTATTAGGAAAAGTTATAGTATTTGTTGGAGAAATCGATCTCAATGTTAGCACTTTCACGAAACTTCCATTTCTTGATATAAGAGAATGCAAAACAAAAACGGGAAAAAGTGGCTCATCCGCAGTATTTAACCAACTGCTCATTTTATGTCTGTCTCACTTTAGTGCGGAAATCTGTCGAGGAGTTATTCACCCTGCGTTCGCTGTGCGAGTCTATTGTATATGCTTGCCTTGTCAATGCAATGAATCGCGAGTCATTCCCGCAGACGAGCCTTTGTCGGTGACAGCTGTTCTCACACGCAGATGGCCTTCTACTACCGAAGGACGGCTTCGTTCTGCAAACCCCCCTTTCGAACGGAGAGGTGCGACGAAACTTATTCGTTTCACACTGATTAGGCTTGACAAACCGGCTTTCGTGCAGGCCGCGTTTAATTATCATCTTATACACGCCTTTCTATTAAGTTACGACAAATTAGAACCGAATTTACGAAATGATATTTCGTAGCTCAAACGCTACGAACAGAAGAGAAATATTCGCTTTCAGAAAATCAGTAATTCACGGAATGTAATTTAACCCTCTATGTGTATTTGGGCAATATACTAATCAGTAAGGCGTGGCACCTCCTTTTCTCTTTTTAACATTCAAAATTAGATATTTTTTTTATTAATTTCAATTTTAATCTCTTTTAATCTTTGCTTATTTAAGCCAAAATTACCGAAAACTTTACCAAAATGAAAAAAAAAAGACCATTTAATTATTGTAAGGGCTGTTAAATATCTGTAAGGAATGTGGATTTAGATCCTACCTATAAAAAAAGTTCACAACTCAAGCTTAAAAGTAATTTTAAACAAAATAATATAATTTTTTATACAAGAATTTTTAAACGCTATATACCACTTCCTTATATGATCATACAACTTTTAAATCATAAAACAAAATATCTTGTTATGATCATAAAAAAGAAAATATAAAACTTACAAATGATTATTAATTAGAAATGCAGGCCAATTAAAGTTCCAAAAGTTATAAGAACAGGATTTTATTTAAATAAATTCAAGCGCACGACCTTATAAATTAAAATTCTCTGGGGGAAACTACTAAAAACATCAGAAAACTGAGGGTCTCTTATTAGTTGACTACATCATCTATTTATTAATCCGTTTTTAGTAATTTGCTCTAAATCTCGTTTATATTATAATTTTTTTTCAGAACTTTGCTTTGGATAGCGGGAAGTTTCTCGAATTTTTCGTAGGCTAATTTAATATGGAACATTGTGGTTCATAAACTGGAAATATTTTGGTTTTTTGAATCCAAAATCTGATGCAGATCAACAACATTGCTGACTTTTCTTTTGATTTCTTCAGTATTTTTATAACCTTTCGTATATTTAAAATAAATGAATTAATAAAACAGCAATACATAATATATAACCTATAAATCTTCATTTATAATATCATAAACATTTTATTTAATTTTTTTATTAGCTTAAGTGATTGTAGTTCGTTAAAGCAAAAACTTCTTTTTTCGAATTTTGAGGACATACAGCGTTGGAATCGTTAATTGGCTAGGAACATTATTGTTTTTTATAATTTGTGTTTAAGGAGAACAGTCGGGGTGTTAAAAAAAGGTTTATGATTTCTCTGTCAGTTGCTTCTTTTTTCTGTTAGAATGAATCTTCTTCAATTAAACGAAAGAAGAAGTAACAACACTAATATATAATTAACCAAATAACTACCTTTTTTTCAGTTTTTAAAATCATCTCATCACTTTAAGAAAACAGAAAAATAGCTAATTTTTTGAATGAAAAAAGTGAAAATGACATCGTTTGACGGGAATTAGTTGTATAATCACCTTTAATTAATTTTTTGGGATGTTACCGATTTTTTTTTCTTTTTCGGAAGAAAATTGAATCGTTTATATTTTCCATTTACTTTTTGGAATAAAAAGTGGCTACTTAATTCGAAATTAGTAATTTTTTCTCTGGTCTTTTAAGGTTTTAACTTTATTTAGGAATTTTAACTTTACTGGGAATTTATTTTATTTAAGAAATTTAAATTTACATCCCTGAATCATTTCTACGAAGCTGCTGAATTTGAGAGGAGATGCATTTTGGCTTCTGAAAACTGAAAATATTAACACATTTGAATTTCGTGACTGTAGATTGTCTAGCGAGCTACAGATTTTATTTTATCGTATGTGCAATATTTAAGAAAGTATAATTGTAATTTCTAAATTTTGATGAAAATCCAAGTTTTTGTGTCTGTTTGAGAAAAAAAATGTTATCTGAGCGCAGGAACTCGAGAACCCGCTAGAAAGTAAAGTATGATCATGACAGCGAAGTTGTTAGTTATTCTTGAACTTTCATCTGAATCTGATGATGAGGAAGGAATCCGTCTATCCGTTCGTGTTGACTAAAAACACACACATGCACACTTTTTCGGCAACGTTTGGATTATGGATAATCATCAGTAGATATTGTGCATTGTGGTCCTAATGTTAGCCTATCTTTGTTCAATTTTCAACCACATCCGTGTAGAATCGCTACTCATTCCTGTCGGCCACTACTTGCTCTTTTGAATCGTCATTTTCCATACCGACGGATTTCTAAAAGGTGGAATTTAAAGGTCTCGCATTCGAATTTCTTTTTATTAGCTAAAGGAGGTCCCCAAATCGAATATTTTGAAGATTACTATGCATGCTTTGTATAGTTAACATATTTTTTTTGTACATCTTGTTGACTTGGAAAGGTGATTACAAGCTTTTCTGTTAAAAAAATTGCTTGAATTTTCATAGAAATCTGGAAATTTATTGGAAAAGTTGTCTAACATATTTTGTGCCTATTATTGAATGTGTTTTTGAGTCATCATCTTCTATGAGAATAGAGCAACAAAACTTTAAAAATTTGCATTTAAAAAGTCTAAACCATGGTTTTCTGTCAAAGTCGAATTTTTTAAAGATAACTATACGTGTTTTGTATAGTTATTGTGCGGTTTTTGTACATCTTGTTGTCATGGAAAGGCGATCAAAAGTTTTTCTATTAATAAAATCGTTTGAGTTTTGATAGAAATCAGTAATTTTATTTGAAAAGATCGCCTATCAAATTCCATGCCTATAATTAATTGCATGCTTGAGTAGTCGTCTTCTAGGTTGATGGGTCAACAAAATTTAAAAAAAATTGTATTTGTGAATTTAAGGTGAACTAAACCATGGAGGTCTCGAAATCGAATTTTTTGAAGATTACGTTTTTTATTTAGTTACTGTACAGCTTTTGTACATTTTGTTGACATGGAAAAGCAAACAGAAATTATTTTTTGTATTAACTAAAACGAAAATATCTTAGAATTTTGTTAGAAATCAGCAAATTTGTTGGAAAGTTCACCTACCAAATTCCATGCGTATTCCAAAAGTATTTGCATTTTTGACCCATAGTCTGTTAGGTTGACAGACTGAAAGGATTTCAAAAGTTTGTTTCTGTGAACTTAACACTTTGGTGACCGGCAATTTTACACATAAACTGTCATGTCACCGGCTACTTTTTTGTAATTGAATATGAAAGTAAAACGTTCTAAAAAAACTCCAATGAATTTTGTTGAATTGGAACATCAAAAAGTTCCGTCATGGTTGAAATTTTTGGAATTTTACTAAAATTCTAATAAAAATGTAAATACTAGGAAAAGTAATTTTTCTGTTATAGAGCGGACAAGACTAAACACGATAAGCCAAGTTTTTGCAATGTTCTATATCGCCCTCGGTGTTATAAATTGAAACAGATAATGCAAGTGCAATGACGAGTTAACTCGTCACCGGTCAGCAAAGTGTTAATTCGAGATCTCGAGGTCGAATTTTTTTTAGATAACTATATTATTTAGCATCTTTTGTATGCGATAAAGTGACCAAAAGGCCTAATGAATGAATTGCTTGTATTATCTTGGCATCAAAGTTGGCGGTCTGTGTGAAATTTTAGACACAACCAGCCGAAGGACAGAAGGGAAAAAACGCATTCGAATTTTTCCACAATGCTATCTCCATTAAGAAATTTGAAACTCGCCATATTGTTTTAGCGAATAAAAAAATCCACTCTGCTTTCTTTATTGTGACTAAAGAAAATTGGAATCTAAAGGCATTTTAAACTTTCAAGCATTCGATAAATAAGAAGCTTCTCCATTCCTCTGTTTCTAAATCCTTGAATAATGAATAGACTATAAATAAATTAGGAGGTACTGAGAGCTTGTTATTAATTATTCATCTATCTTTCTCTGTTGTGTGAAAAAAAGACTGCATTATAAAGCTATCTCCTTTGCAGACGAATAAATAAGTTTTAGATTTTATGTAAGCCAAAGGTTCTAGCTTTTTGGTTAGAGAAATTTCATTTAAAATTATTCGAAAGTGATTTAAAATTGGAGTTATTTTTAATTTTTATTGGCATTGATTGCAGAAATCACAAGTTTGCATGCATTAAATGTTACAAGAATTCTTAATTGCTTCCATTAATTTTATGTGTGACTATTGCCGATGTCATTTTTAACGAAGCAAAAGAAGATATTATATATATATATATATATATGATTAAAATTTAGATTTGAACTAACCCTTTCAACTCGGAAAATTAATTCGGTGCATAATTATTCAATATACAAGTGCTTGTTTATTGCTCCAAATTTGTGTGTCTTTTTAAAGTTGTTTTTCTCCCTCTTTTTATCATTCTGTAGGTATTTTCAATAATCAAAATTGAAAAGTGAATAAATGGAACGTCAAAATGATGCAACGTCTTGAATGTTGCCCAAGAGGCCCCATCGAGTGCAAAGTGTTAAATATTACATATTTTGAACAAATATTTTCCAGGCAGTTTCAATTAATGTTTGGGTATATTTCACTTCAGATATGTTGTTGTTGTTACTTATGGCACTTGCCATGAACAAGCCCCGCTAATACTTAATAGCAGATTTTAAGGCAAAAGGAGCGTCTCTTGTTTTTGAAGTAGCGCCAACTTGGACCAAGAGTATGACTTAGCTAAACACTCAACACAGTCGCTTACTCAGCCTCTTTTTCCGGGGGGGAGGCACAGTCACACATCTCACAGATATCACACAGAACAACCATGCCCGAACCGAGACTCGAACCCGGGGCTCCCAGAACACGAGGAAGACCCGCTACCTCTGTGCCTGAAAGCCGGCTTCACTTAAGAGAAGTTAAAAATACCCGAGCATTAACTGAAATATATTTATTATGCCGGCTTTCTGGTCCAGAGATAGCGTGTCTTCCTCGTTCTGGGAGTCCCGGTTTGGGCATGGTTGTTCTTCTGTGTGCTATCTGTGAGATATGCGAATGTGCCGCCCTGTAAAAAGAAATTGTTCAAGCAAATGTGATGAGTGAGTAGCTAAGTCGTACTCTTGACCCTAGTTGGCGCTACTTCAAAAACAAGAGACGCTCCTTTCGGCTTAAATCTGCTGCTGCATCAGCGAGGGGCTTGTCCAAAGGTAAGTGCCATAAGTAACAACAACAATATTTATTATAATAATTATTATTTTAAAACATGCAATATCTTAAACAACAGATTTTTTTAATAGCTAAAATCTCTAAAAATTAAATAAAAAACTGTTTGAAATGCAAGAGGTAGGCAGTATTCACGGTTTTCCTAAAGTTTATAATCATCGTTTTAATTTTATTCCAAGTCAACAACACATCCAGAGTGGCTTAGTGGTAGGATTCTGCCTCAGGCTGTTTCAGAGTCGAAACCAGAATCCTTTAAAGATTCATCGTGTAATCGAGGCTGATGTGTATTAAATTTGATTCGTGGATTCCAATGGGGGGAGGCGAAGAATCATAGTAAGCAAACTCCCAACCAAAATGTTTTCCTCTGACTGGAGTCGAAAATTTTTCAGTTCCTTTCAAATTATCTTAATGTCTTAAAACTAAATTAAACTCAAACTGATCAACAAAAGATAACGGGAATTTTTTTTCTCTAGACTGAGGAAAATTATGAAATTGCGTCAAAATTTGAACCCATTCCGCCAATGTATTAATCGACGGTAAGTCGGTCTATCGAATAGTCGGAATTTAACCGCGATTTGTCATAAGCAAAGTAAATTGAATGGATAAAATTTGGTAAGGAATCTTATTTTGGATGCAATCATATATATTACGTCCAGTTTTTGTAAAGGAGAGCATTATAAGGAGTTAGTTTAGTTGAAAATATTAATCTGCTTTTTTAAATCAACACGAGAACTATTTTGGGATTGACCTTGTAATTTTGAACTGAAATTAAATGACGAGGACAACACCTGAGCAGGCACCATTCTCAATAATTCATTTGGTTACGACGAATTTAGCCATGTTCCGTTTACATGATGTTTCTTCGGTGGAATCGGGCCTTGAACCTGAAACCCATCGTTTCCGAAGCCGGGGAAAACTAGATTCCTTACCGAATATTTTCCACCCACTTTGCTGTATTTATGACCAATCGGTCAAATTCGGACGATTCGATATACCGACTTACTGCCGATCAATGCATCGGCAGATTGGGTTCAAATTTTGAAGCTGTTTCCTAATTTTAGTGTTTAAACATTGTAATCCATTTCATCCATGTGTCTTTCCCGTTGCAGTTTTCTAAGACGTGGGGTTTATTTTATATGATGATTAGAGGCATAACTTCTATAGCACCATCCTGTGCTCCCGGTGCCTATAACGTTAAGTTATCTAACCGGTTTGAAGAGCACAAGATGGGAAAGAGAGAGAGAGAGAGAGAGAGGAAGGGGGGATTTGTTAAAGGGGGAAATTAAAAGAGACGATACAGCATTCAGGGATTTCCTGAGATAATGCCACTGGTGTCAAATCTTACACGAATCTGTTTAATTTTTTTCTGAAGTTATAACTGGATAGAGGGGACAAGAATACTGAGACAAATAATGATTATGGCCTGAACTTACAGGATAATTAGATTACCAACTGAAAAGGTGAGAAAAAGTGACAAATTAAATTGTGAACATATGTATGACAAATAAACAATCACTATAGACTCAAAAATACGTAGCATCCATCTGGGTCCTGGGGTCTTGATTTCCATCTTGAGATCTGCACAAATTGGCGTTGCCAAAATTGGCGGACCTTACACGTTTTAAATTAGTAGCAGACTAAAGGAATTATTTTAACCAGATTTTTAAAAAATCCCCACTTTGAGGGTAAACACGAATAAAGTAAAAAGACAACCAGGCTAAATTTATACATTTTGCCTGGTTGTCTTTTTACTTTCTCGTAAATGTATGGGAAAAGTATTGTAATCGTCAACAAATGGGAACTTGAGGGTTTGAAGAATAATGAAGTTTCAAACCACCATGAGTTCCTAAACACATAAGTTTTGCGCCTATTAATATGCAGTGATAAAAATAAGTCAAAAAACGTTTTGAGGAAGACGTGAAAAATTTTATATACACCTTTGGTTTTTACACAAAATTCAAAGATTTCTTGAAAATGTTATACAAAATCAGTTCAGAAGAAGTATGTTTGTCCGGCTGTTCGTATATACATTAATAAGGTAACTGCAAAACAAAGAGAGTTGAATAAATATAATTTGGTATACAGATTCAAGTTCTTTAGTTTAGACATCTATTAAATGTTGAACCAAATCCAAAAAACTGCTGACAGTCGGTCTGTCTGTGCTTTCGGAAATATGTAAACACGATAACTTTAAAATTCAATGACTTAAATATATCAAATTTTTTAAGAGATTTTGTGACTATAATTTTAGTCAAAATTCCTATCAAATTCTCATTTAAAATTCAATATTTTATTCTATGAAGAAAAGTCCATCTAATATATAAATTCGATTTTAGAATACTATTTACCTCATGCTAGAGATTAATCGCCAGAAATCTTGCCAACTAGACCACATATTAAATTCAGTAGAAATATTAAATTTAGTTCAAATGTTAAAGTTTTGCTACCAAACTATGAACACCAAAGCTATGCAAAACATTCTTTGGCTAACTCGAGCTTCTCAAGTTTTGGCAGAGGTGAGAATAGCACTTGTATTAGAAAATACACTGAAGAGCCAGAAAAACTGGTTTAACAGAACGTATGCAAACAATAGAAGCGTTCAACCAATCAGCGTAACGCGATGCGGTCAACAGTGCTTACATAAGACAACAGGTATTCTGAAAAGGCTATTATATCGATTTTTTGCTGTTAAAATGGCAAGTTATCAAGATTTAAACGATTTTTAACGGCGACTAATCGACGGTGGAAGAGAGAGGAAGCACAGCGTTTCCGAAGTAAAGATGAAATTTGGATTTTCCTGCCCGACCATTTTTGATATGTACCACGAATATCAAATTTCTGATAAAACTTCAAATCTCCGACAGCGGTGCGGTTTGAAAAAGGCTTTGATAGAACGGGATCATCGACGCCTGAAAAGAATCGTTATACGAGATAGACGTTCAACATTTCCTCAAATTGCTGTGGATTTGAATGCAGGCCTATCAACAAGTGTCAGTTTACGGACTATGCAACGTAACCTAATTGATATGGGCTTTCGCAGCCGAAAACCATATCGTGTATCATTGGTGGCCAGTGACACAATGCTCTGCACCTTACATGTGCCATTGGGCTCTTAATGATCAGAAAAACGTAGACTGGTCTAATCAGTCACGTTTCCAAGTATATCGGATGGATTGCTGTGTACGGGTGTGGAGAAAACTCAATGAAATCATGGATCCCTTGTGTCTACTAGGAATTGTTCAAGCTGGTGGAGGTTGTGTGAGGACAAAGGACTTGTGCAGTTGGCCTGAAATGGAACCGTTGATGTGTGTAGACTCGACCATGATAGGTCAGCGGTACTTTAATATTCTTTCAGACCCTCTACATGCATTTATGCCCTGTATGTATTCTGACGGAAGTGGAAAATTCCGACAGAATAATGCGCCATCCCACAGGTCTACAGTAGCTATAGAGTGGCTTGAGGAGCATTCTTCTGAATTTCTTTCTTGCTGTCTTTAAGAGATCTCCATCACCTCGCACTCCCACGGCTTTGTGAATTGCCCTGTAGGAATCGTGGTGTGAACTGTCTACAGAGTATCCCCACAAAATAGTTGAATCGATGCCACGCCCTACTGAGTCGCTTCTGAATGCTCGGGGGGGGGGGGGGCTGTACACGATATTAGATTGATGTACCAATTTTTTTGGCACTTCAGTGTATGTGAGCAAGCTTTAAAAAAAAACACTTCCATTGGATGAATTATCATGTTCGCATACAGACTTTATTCCCTTAGAGCAGGGGTCGGCAACCTTTTGAAACGGAAGAGCCAAAAGTAACAATTTATAAATTTTTTCAATTTTTAAACAGATATTAAAAATTTTCGATTTAATAATATAGTATTTGCTTATATATACAATTTTTTTAAATTTAAAATAAACGGCTTTAAATACGGATTAACCTTTATTCATATGAAAAGACAAATATATATAGTTGCATTAATGGGAGCATTGGCTTTACATGACTTTTAAAAGTTTGATTAAATCTCACTTATAGCTTGTTGTTTTAAATTTCAATCACGACTCCAGATTTTTATTTGTTAGTGGACTTTTCAATTTAATTTTTATTTTATTTAAAGAATTCTTCCCTCACAAGAATATGTCGTCCCGAAGATCGTCAGAACTCCATATGCCAACTTCTTCACTTCACTATAGCATTCTGGAAGATTATTTCATGCGTAAAAAAATGAGGGCCTCAACTCGCGGAATTTCTTTTAGAGCTTCCCACTTGTGCTTCGCGATGTGCATGCATTTCTAGTCCTCTAACTTGTTCTTGAGTTCTGAATTTGCCACTCCACAAGTCTTTGGTTTTCGAATCTAACAATTGCATTTGAAGCGATCCAGGATTAATTTCAAATGACTCAATGCTGATCTCATTTGTATTTGTGTTGAGAGGATTTACTATGAATGCAAGATCACTTTTGTTTGCTTTGAATTGCTCGAATACCACAGTGAATCGATTCTTCATGTTTTTTAACCAGTTAATTGTGGAATTTAGTTTCAAAAGCTCCACACAGGGTGCGGAATTAAAAACAAACAACGACGTTTAACCACTTCAAACGCAGGGCAAATGGCACTGTTGCACATGTTACGAAAAACGAGGAAGGATTGAATTTTTATTTGTCAAATAAACTAACAATTCTTTTCTAGCTACGGTTGTTGTTGTTTCTAATGGCACTTGCCTATGGACAAGCTCGCTGCTGGACCCAGCAGCAGATTTAAGCCGAGTGA
>JAOUZG010022257.1:25547-85629 GCA_026289955.1 Argiope argentata
CGTACTCTTGGCCCTAGTTGGCGCTACTTGAAACAAGAGACGCTTCATTCGGCTTAAATCTGCTGCTGGGTCCAGCAGCGAGCTTGTCCATAGGCAAGTGCCATTAGAAACAACAAGATATGCTAAAGTAATTCGTGTCAATAGTTGCATTAGTCTCATCGCGATATTGTTACAGATTTTTAAAATAAAGTAGTTTACCGCTCTCCATGTCTTAAAAAAAGTGTTTTTTTTTTCGAAACAAGCATCTTCAAGCAAGTTGTAGGCTGGGTTGCCATTTCCTTGCAGTTTCAGATTTAGTTCATTTAATTTCATCGTGGTATCTGTGATGAAGCTGAATTTTTGCAGCCATTTGTCTTCTTTCAGTTTGGGATGTTCAACGTTTTTTTCATTGAAGAATGAGTTTATTTCACTCAAGCACAGAGCGAAACGAAGAAATACATCACCTCCGCAAAGCCATTGCACTTTGTGCAGAAGTGGGTCAGAAAACATGGTCACGGAGTCTCATCTCTAAGGACAAAACAATGGTTCAAAATTATCTCGTTACGGTCATGTTAAGCGTTGCGATTTGTAATTAACGATTATGTTAATAAAAGTTGTCGAAAGATTAGGTACTCAAAAATATATATTCTTATTTTTTAAAGGTTTTGATGGCAAATTATTAGTTCCTCGTATGGAAGTAGATAGCCACAACTTTACATCAAAAGACCCACATGTGGCTCGCGAGCCTCAAGTTGCTGACCCCTGCCTTAGTAGATTTAGGTAATTATTCAGAGCTATCTTAACAAGTTAAGTGTGTTTGGCGACTATACCCGTCATGGAGATGTGGCAGAATGTTGTGTCATGACGGTTATTTCCGACATGCGTAAAACTTTGTTACAATTTGATATTTAAATTGTAATTCTGGCAAAAACTAAATTATATTCGTACATTTCAATATGTTTAAAGTGTTTAGAGGTCAGGACGAAATGGAGCAAATAAATGAAAAGGATAAATCATTTGAGTTGGATTCATGATTTCCTGAGAGCTCACTCGTCAGCAGTGCAGCAACACTGGATCTTTGATGATCCCAATTTTCATATCAGGTATTGGTGTCCGATGTGCCAAGTGCCACTATGCGTTTCTCCTTGTTTTCGTGAATATCACACGACAGCAACAGTTAAAATTTTTAACTTCTATGAATATTTGATTTTTTTTCTAAGTTTTCTATTCATTATGTATAAATTATGTTCATGTTAAGCAACTGTGTAAATATTACAAATAAAATTGTTCATTTTCTAAATTAAGGTCGTCTTTTTTATCCAATATTTGAACAGCGGCACTTACTCTGTGCTTGACGACTTTACCCGCCATCGCTTGATTTTTGCGACGCACACTGGTGGGCGCTTTGGAAACCGACCGCCACAGTTAACTGGTTAAAACATAAAAATTCATGAAAATCTCTAGGTCTCGACGTTTTTAATATTTCTCTGTTTTTAGCTCGTATGGGAAAAGATAAAAAATAATGCGGTTGTTACTTTTAATCAACTTAAAAAAAACATATCTGTTCCACTCATATCCATCTACAGTTCTCAGCGTTATTGAAAAAAGGAATCGTGCGACGCGTTTTAGAGCCATTTTTATTTTGTAGAATTTTTCTGAAAAGATGGCGACTAATTGTTAATTAACCTAATAAACACCGATACATTTCCGTGTTTTTCGAGCAATCGCATTAACGCGAGAATATCGAAGCATGACATTTTCAGAAAGAGCAATGAAAAGAATGCGCGAGACCCTCTTTTCACCAGAACTAATCGAATAATCACCGTTTAATTATATTATTTTTGTCGATTCGAAATTTTTTTTCTCGGGAATTATTTCAGTGATATTTCATTATCCGCATTTCAGATTTAAAAAAAAAAAGCTTTTCGATTCGAATGCAGTGATTTTATTTTTGATCTTCCCAGCAATTATTAGCTGTATCCTTCAACTGGGTTTTAATTAGGAAAATCGTATTTAAATTTTTTTTCCGAATCGTCGATTTTACAAGTTTAAATGTAAATTCTTTAAGTAAGAACTGAGAATTATTTTGGCTTAGAAACGAATCACTTTCACGAATTTTGAAAAATTTAACTAGGAATATTTTATTTTTCGTAGAGCGCATTTCCGTTTTTAGTTCTTTCACAGTGCAATAGGTTAATTGAAAACGAAATCTAAAAGCGTTATTGGGGAGCATTTGTCGAAAAACTCTGCACATAGAAAGTTTTTTCGTTCTTTTCTCTTTTGGTTTTGAATAAGGAATAGAAATTAAGAACGCACAGAGAAAGTGTTATTAATTATTCATTTTTTTCATATAAAGTCTGAAGTTAAAAAAATTGCTTTTACCTAAATAAATCAGTGTAGTCGCTGGTGTAAATATTAAATGCGGTTTTTAATAATAAAACAGGTTTGGGTATGCCTTTATTATTTATCTAAAAATAAATCATGTTTATTTTATGAAAAATAGGGAATATTTATAGTGATAGAAATACTCTAGATAACCACTTTTATCTTGAATTTTTAATGTTCTTTTCGATATATAATGGGGCTTACATTTCCTGGTACTGTTTTTCAGCAAATTAAGCAATATGTGTCGAAAATATATTTTTTTGGCACAATTATGCAAATATTCTTTTAATGTTTTCTATTTTTTTTCTACTTTACAATTATTGAATATTTTATTTTCTATATTTGGGAGTCCAACCAATCTTCAGATCGCGGAGGTTTTAGAGGAAAGATGTCTAGGGATTTTTTAATATTTACGGGTTTCGTTTCAAAACTAAGATTAAAATAATACAAGGAAAGGATAAAGAGACTTCTAAGAAATAAAAGAATTTATTTAAAGTTAAACGGAAAAGCTTACAAAGGGGAGTATTTACAGAGAAATAGAAAATGAATTAAAACATGGAGGTAAGAAAGAAACAGAAAGTTAGATGATTCCCTCTAGGAAGACGTTAGGAATAAAAAAAATTGCATCATGTGACTGAAACATCTTACCGCATAGTTAGCGAGCGCTAAGGCGCAAAACGTATTTATAGAAGGGATATTAGTAGGTCTCTGCCTGAATATTAACTGTGACAATATTTTGAAAGGTCGACAGATGGCGTTGATCTGGAATGCTGTATTAATTAAAATTATCGCCCCCTGGGAAATGATCTAACCTTTTACAATTTTCGTTTTGAATCACGTCCTACAACAACATCAACAAAATCAAATGATGGTAAAACAAAATAGTTCTGTGGGATATCCTACATATAAATTTTGTGTATTTTTGAAATTATATTTTTTTAGAAATATAATCCAATTGATGATTCTATTGCCATCCAATCGATAATTCATTAAAATTAATCCGTTTAAAGACAATTCCATTCTGAAAATTTTAATTGTATTAATAGCAATCAATTCTATAAAATTTCAGATTCAATTCTACAAATTTCTAACATTCTTAGGAATTAAAGGAAAATTGAATACAATATCCATCTTTATAATCATGTAAAAAGTCTTTCAAAATGAAAGCATTCTTTTAAATGTATTAAATATTAAAATTTTTTATTGCAATTCCTTTTTTTTAAATTTATATTCTTGAGTTTCCAATTCATTGTTATAAATATTAAGGAATTAAAATAAATTTTTTGCTTAATTCTCTACCAGATAGAAGAAATTCTAGTAAAATCAAAATTCAATCCAATCGAACCCAATTAATTATTCAATCAACCAATAAATAAATCCTGAAAATTTCAAGATTTTATTGTCATCGAGAATGCATCCGTTTCAAACTGTAAACTTGACACAAACGGAAGCAAATGAGAAATCGGTTCAATAATTTCATCTTTATGAACGTGAAGCAAATGTAATCTTAAATAATAGTATCTCAACACTTTTACATTCCTTTATTTCGAATTGTTTAAACTATAAGTAATTTATAAAAGCAGTGAAAGTATGTCAATATCTATCTTTAATTTTTTTTTTAATTTTTCGTACGCGATGTATACAAAGTATTGCAGTAGATTAGAAATTCACATTCGAGATTTTAACGATTCTCTACGTCCCTAACATGTCTCAAAGTGAAAGACTCGTTTTGGATTTATCTGTCTGTCTGCGGATGCGATAACTTAAATATGTTTTGAAATAAGCGAAAGAAATTAGATAATGATACTTGCATCAGATTTTTAGATTTTTTTAAAAATTTTGAGTGAAACCTTTGCAGAGAACGTCTGTTTGCCCGACTGTTCGAATATAAACGTAATAAATGCAAATAGAATTAAATTAGACTAGTAAAATCTGGAACACAGATTAGGCAAATTATGATATACATTGAATTTGGGAAAACTGTTTGTGAGTTAATCGCTTATCGGTTTGTTCTTTTGTATGCATATGAATACAATAATTGAAAAACATAATAACTGAGGTAAATAAAACTTGATTTTCAATTTTAGCATCTAAAGCGTAGTTTCTCATCAAATTTTGAAGCAATCTGACGAATCTGTGTTCACCTTCTATCAGCCTGCTCTTGCATAACCGTGTAAACACGATGAATGAATACAATGGCTTAAATGCATGAAATTTGATATGCGATTAGGACGTTACAGTTGCAACTCTGTGCAGAATTTAGTTTGGTCGGAAAGAGGCATCCAAAATGTACATTCAATTTTTCAGTATCTCTGTTTAACGGCATTTCAGGGATTAAGAATCGAAACAAATATTGAAAAATCATATTTTAATAGACTCTTTAGTGTCTATGGTTTGCCAAGATTATGTGGTAAATAATGCAAGAGTGCATTTATTAAGGAATATATTCACAAGTTAACTTCACCAACTAACCTTCAGGACCACGAAACAAATCTGAATGCCCGGATATGGAACAACATTGATTGATTAAGTACCTAAGGTTGAATCCTAAGGCCTATTACTTGCTATAGTACAATCTCTATCTTGGGTTGATTACCGTAGATCTTTCGATCAGTTTCAATATTTTAAAATCTCAATAATATAAATAAATAAAATTCAACATACGCAATTTTATGGAAATTGTAAAACACCTCACGATTATCAAATTCTCTATATAATGGGCAAAAGATGAAAATTCGAAATGGAAATTGAAAGAGTCTTCCTTTTTTTGTACGTTTAGAGGAAATCGTATCATATTGTGGTCATTTACAAAAAGCCCCATCTATAGCTGGTTGCAAATGCATAATGCATGTTTATTTTAGTGAAAACTTATGTAAGTTTTGCAACTTCGAATACTTCAGAAAAAAAATAAAGGATGTACCGAAAAAAAAAATTCCATTGTGCACGGTTTGAAAAGTGAGTGAAAAATGAAGACGCTTTTACTGGAGCGATTTCTGATGTAATTCCAGAGGTCGGTCACTTGAATTGATTCCCTCATCCGGATATAACTTTTAAAAGTGCAGGAACGAGGGGAGGTAAATATATCCACCTTTCCCCGGAAAGAGCGGGAGCCACTTTGAGATGATTGATAATATTTTTCTCTTTCCTTAAAAGAAATCGACTGCAAAATCACTTTGGATGTGACTTTTTGAGAAATGGGCCGCTCTTTTGTGCCTTTCGGTAACTACGAGGTTGTTTCCTTTTCCAGTATTCTAAGGTAAAAAGTTTGTTCGGGTTTGAAAAATGCTTGGATAGGGCGGATGATTTGAAGGAACTATAGAAGATTTTATTTTATTTATTACTTCATAAGCTTGAAGTGGACAATGTACCGGTAATTCAAAATTGTTACTTTGACTACAAATTGTTATAACTTCCTTGTAAAGGATGATGGGAAGAAAATTATGAATACAACAATAGGATTATAAATATTTGAAGTTATGTTCCAGTAATTATTTATTGCCTTAGATGATCTCTGTTCTGATCACATGGAGGACTTACGGGCACCAAATTATTACTTTGACAACTAAACGTTAAACTATTAATTAAATAATGATGGGAAGAAAAGTTATGAATACAACAATGAGTCTATTTATGTTTGAGGTTACGTTAGAGTAATTATTAATTGCCTTAGATGATCTCTGTTCTGATCTCATGGGGGACTTACGGGCATCAGATTATTACTTTGAAAAGTAATCTTAACGATTACTATTATGTAAATAATGATGAAAGCAAAATTATGAATACAACAATGAGTCTATTTATGTTTGAAGTTACGTTAGAGTAACTATTAATTGCCCTAGATGACTTTTCACTAGATCCGATTTCGTTTTTTTTCCTTCCATATGAATCATTTCTATAGGAATCTTCGCATGGTAATAAAATGAGATTTTCTTTTATTGTTGTAGTTCGCGGATGCGGCAAGGTAGACTCTTCGGAATAGTACAGCGAAACGAAGTTTTGTTTAGTTATTTTACATTTTGAAACAGCAACCAGGGCAATTTTGGGATGGACCTCGGCATTTTAACCTCTCTGAAGATATTTCTGTCATGTGAAGCCTTCTCTTTGCGTTATTATAAAACAAAATTTTCGTTCACCATTGCTGACACTGTGCGATCTCAGATAGAAAAGGTAAAAGACAATTAAGCTTGTTTGCACACGTAGTGTACACCAAGTCCATATTAAAGTCAGTTGTTTCGGTGGAATAGAATTTTGCTGGGGTTGACATAATGAAAATGCATCCTTTGGGTACAACTTGGAAAATATTGCTAATTAAAAGGAAAACAGCGCATCAAGTACTTACGTGAATGTCAGAATGATATATATCTTATTCTATTTAATATATAGGTGAAATAGGAATATTAGTCTGAATTTTAAGAACGAAAAATGTTTAAGAACCCAAAACATGCGAGAGGCCACTTTGGTTCGCTATAGGAAATTGACTAATTTAAGTAACAGGCTAACATTGCTAATTTTCGAGATGTAAGGCAAAAAATAGTTCAGAGTTCTTGGCCCACAGAACGATATTATGGCTTTCTCCGAGGCCCCGGTTTAATTCCTCTCAGCTCCCAGATTAGACAACAGATGGAGAAATATTTAGGCGGTTTCATGCATCGGTTTTTGATTTGCACATTTTACGCTTTTAAATTACTTTTCTTATATTTTATAGTTATATAAGTTATTATAAGTATTGTAGGAATACGTAGATAATACAACTATTAATTAGAATTAACAAAAGGTAGTCGCGCAGAATATTTATTGCCCTTTCAGCAGATAATTTCAACTTCTTTCTATATTATGAAATGCCTCCTTTATATCAATGTTTGGATGGAAATTATAGCTTATATTATTTACCTTATGCTTCGGATTATTCGCCGAAAAATTCTCAAAGAATCACATGATAAATACATTGAAAATGTTTAACTCACATCAAGCTGGCTTTCTGGCACAGATGTAGCGCGTCTTCCTCGTGTTCTGGGAGTCCAGGGTTCATGTCCCAGTTGGGCCATGGCTGTTCTTCTGTGTGCTATCTGCGAGATGTGTGACTGTGCCCCTCTGTAAAAAGGGGCTGTGCAAGCGAATGTGATGAGTGTGTAGCTAAAGTCGTACTCTTGGACCTAGTTGGCGCTACTGGAAACTAGAGTCGCATATCTTCGGCTTAAAATCTGCTGATGTATCAGCGGGGCTCGTCCATGGCAAGTGCCATCAGTAAAAACAACAATTCACACTAAAGATTAGAATTTTTGTATGATTACAGTCCCTTGTCTTTGTGTATTTTGCATATGAGAAAGTAAAAAACATTTAAGATGCTGCGAATTTTATTATTGTCTTATACTTAGGTTACAGGAAGCAGAACACGGGAAAATACATGGAGCCTAACCTTAACCCAACATCTTAAATGATATGAATAAGAAGAGACATGCATAAGAAATTTTATTTTTATAGATTTTTAAGTTTTGTATTTATCTATCTCACTTGTTCTCGAATAACCCTTCAGACATGTTTCCTCTGAAAGCATTTCTTTCGAAATTCGATAGAAATCTTCAATTTGATTTTAAGCGCGTATATCAAAATTCAATTGTGAAGCTCAAAGCCCTCTCTTCCCTCTCATCCATTAAATACTATTAATCCCTCACATGTGGTTAATAGCTTTTAAAAATCTAATTTGTGTTTTTGTCGTACTTTTTCCAATCTACTGAAACAAAAAATTTGGCACAGAACTTATCGTGTTAACTTATATTGAAACAGACGGAAGAACAGACTTTTCTGACCAAATTTTGTTCAAAATTTGTCAGAAATCTTCTAATTTGGTATAAAGATCGTATAATAAATTTATTTGGGTAGCCCAAGCAATTTTTGAGTTATTTTTTATCACAGGCGAATAAACAACATACTGCCCCCCCCCCATTTTGTTTTTCGAACTCCGGAAGGTCTAAAACATGTAGATTCGTCAAAATATTAAGTTTCGAATTTTTTGTGTGTTGCTACACTCTCTATTCGTATGCAAAAAATTAAAATGGCAATTTTGAAACGAATATCCATGTGTGTGCTGTGGTCTGACTTATGACACTTTATAAACCATCTGTCAGTTATCTGTCAACGATGTCAACTAAGTGAGCGTCTCTTGTTTCTTCAATGGCATCAACTAGATTACGACTTAGCTGCTTCATTCGTCACATTCGCTAGCACAACCGCTTTTTACAAGAGGGCACATTCACAAACATTACAGATAGAACATAGAATAACAAAAATATCCGAACCGGGACTTGAACCCGGGGCTCCCCAGATCACGGGGATGTCACACCAGATTCCCCAATCCTCCCGAAGGCATGCAGAATAAACCATAAAACTGGATGACCGAACCACTGCAATAGCATCACTGGTAGGAAATGTGGTTGAGTCCTAAGGGCGATCACAGACACGGTACAACCCTTCCTGTAAGAAGTACGTCGCGTCATCGATGGAGGGTACACGAAAAGCTAACCCCCAAGTTTTCGTGTACCCTCCAGCGTGGGGGGATCCAACCACTATGCCGGAAGTATCTCGTCCTCATTTCGAGATGCCCCAGGGGGAGGACAGATCACGGGGAAGACGCATTACCCATATGGCAGGACACCGACCGAATCTCATTTTAAAACGATATTGGGAATATTTTTTAATCTATCAAATCAAAATTTCAATAAGCTACAGGCATGAAATCCAATATGTGGGCTTATCAACACATTTGCAAATTTTGAAAAAAAGTTTTGACGAAATCGTCTGTACAGATCGATTCATCTATATAAGCTCATTTAGAGACATTAACTGTAAAGCACAAATAACCAAATGATTGGAAAATAGGGTATAGGCTTATAATTACAGCTATAGATTGCATCAAGTTTTCGATTCAGCCTGCCAAAATATTGTTTATCTGTATGTGTATAAACATGGTCGTTTGCCACATTTCATAAGAAGAATAAATAATGGTTTGTAATCTTGCAACAAGTATTGTAGATTTTTATTAAAATATCAAAATTTAGGATTCGTTTTTTAAAAATATGAGGAGAACTAAGCATAAAAGTAATGATATTTTATTGATATACGAGGGAACAGGATGGAGAACTGACACGTTGTTTTCTATAAAGTAAAATATATATGTACTTACATTTGTAAAGTCTACTTATACTAATTTAAAAGGCAAATTGATAGTTCTAAGACAAACATTTAAAATGGGTGATATGAAAAACAATCATTGTCTTTTTTAAAATGCCATTTCTGATTTTAAAAAAATAGAAACTATTTTCATGTAAAGAGAAGAAATCCGATTTGTTTTGTTAGAATTGATAAATTTCGAACAAAAATATACTATTCATTTTCTTTTGTAAGTGTTTGTGAATCGATAGAGATAGATTCGATTAATTATTTAATTTAGTTTTATTTAAACTTGAATCACTCGTATTTTGTTTAAATTAATATAAAAATAGAACGTGAATATAAAATGCCCCTGAAGACCTTAATTTGTTTAAGTCTCCGAATAGCTTGAAGAGATATGATGCTCTAATTAATATGAAAACTTTTAAATAAATTTTAATTTTAATTTAATTTACGAAGCGGGTATATTTAATTGCTTATCAATTGACAATGGTTTGTGAAGGAGATATACTAACAATCGATGACCAACTTCCGGCCATTGATTTCAGAGAAAGGCGGAGTCATCCATTTCGCTTGAATTATTCTTTCGGCAAAAAAAGTAACAAAAAAAAACCTTATTTTCTCTCTGAATTTTTGGAATTCCTGCTCTTTTTATATACACTTTTTTCCCTTTATATATTTATATTTTAATACTCATTCTGTCTTTTTATATATGCCAGAACCTCGCTTAGAAACTGTAATTCGTATCTGAATCATACACTCAATACAAAAGAGTCAATAAGCGAAACTATTTTTTCTTTAAGAATACATTAAAATTCGACAATGAGCTCCACTCCAAAAAAAGTATTGAAACAAAGTTACAATTTTATCATTTATTATTTAAAAGGCATTTTTTCGATAAAATTGTTAAAAAGTTATTGAATTTGGATGCAAAATTCGTACAAATAAGCTACAAAATTTGATGGAAATGAATACAACGTTACCATTAAATAAATATTAATGTACGTAGCTACTGCCTGATCAGAATGACATTTCTCAACGTACAACAGAATTATTATATATATATATATATATATATATATATATATATATATTTAAAAATACAATGGAAGTATTTTACTCTGTTGCATCTATTATTTCTTCTTTTCCTGATTAAATCCCTCTCTCAGCAGCGTTTTGCTGTCCCACGAAATACAACTCTATAAATTGTTTGTAAGTTCTAGCTGTGTTCTTTAACCATCTCATCGATGTTGTTACTATCCATATGTATTCTTGCAATCGTTACCAGAGATAAGACCTCGCCAACTAAGATGCAGGTATTTGCTCAAGACCTTATTGTGGTATTCAACTCAGCGGGAGCATTTGATTCAGTACGTAGGAAAAGCATTTTGTATGCCCTTATAAAAATGAATTGTCCGAGCATCATTTTTGAAGTGATTAAGATTACTAAGACGGAGAGAATAATTGGAAATTTATGATGGAAAGAGGAGTGCCGCGGGGCTCATTCAGTGGGCCGTTATTCCGGAACTTGGTTATGAATTCAGCATTTAAGATCAATCCTCCAGAGATCCTCTTTATACAGACATATGCCGATGATGTGCTGTTAATAATTTTGGGAGGAACAAAAGATGAACTGGAAATTAAAAAAAACAACAAATAATTCATAGTCTGATGAAATGGGGCAAAATACATAAACTTGACTTTAAGGAAAGTAAAACAGTACAAATGCCTATTACATTTGGAGAACTTTTAAAATTAACAGATCCGCCAAACATCAAAATGGGCAATAAAAATTTAAATGCGTCTAATTAAGTTAAATACTTAGGAGTTACATGGGACAGCAAATTAACATTTGCATCGCATTTTAGCAATGTCAAGAAGAAAATAGGCCTATAACATATAGACTAGTGACAGCTCCAAAAATGAAACACCCTCTAAGAATCTACACTGGGACCATTGAACCATTTGTCCTTTTCGGGTACGGGACATAGGATCATAGGCTTAATCTAAAGAAAATTTAGAGAAGTCTTAAATGCAAGCCAACGGCACCCTCTCATCATTATGTCTGAGGCATATAGAACGACTTCTACTGAAGCCCTTCAAGTGATAATGGGAATATTGCCAATGAATCTCAGAGCAACGAAAATATTCTCTAAATTTCAAATCGGAACAACTAGTAATAAAGTTAAAATAGGAAACAAATGCCTCAGTAATAAAGATTATGAGATGGTTTTTGACAAGTTTGAACACCACCCTGCAGAATGATTTATTCAAGGTTTTCAAATTAAAATGCCAGGTATGGATGGAATAGAAATTTTTACAGATGGTTTAAAAGATGAAAATAAAGTAGGAGCTACAATAGTTGTGCATTGCAATGGGAAAGAAATCGGTTAAAGTCTTGTGAAATAATCCGACCATGCCACAAGTGCAAGCTTTAAAGATGGCCATAGAATATTGTGAAAAGTTGGAAGACGGACAGAGGTGTTCAATTTTTTCAGATTCTCTGTCAGTTCTACAAGCCATTCAATCATTTTATAATTGTAATAGGGAAATATGGACGATAAAAGAAAAGACCAAAAGAGTAAAACTTAACAAGTGGATAAAGTTGGGTTAAGGCCCATATTGGGGTATATGGTAATGAAAAGGCGGATCAGTATACAAAGATAGTGGCAGAGGAAAAATAGTGTGGATATAATTGTCCCCAAATCAAATGGTGTCTTAAAATGGTAATCGAGAGAAGAAATTAAGCTACAATGATTTGACAAATGGTAGACGTCCAAAACAGAAAGAGTAACTTACGATTTCATTCCTAATCCAGAAATAAAAATAAGAAGATACCATCCACTGGTAATCCAAATTATATCAGGATATGGGAGATTCCCTGAATATTTCCAAAGATTTGTAAGAATGCAGGAAAATAAATGCATTGGTGGAGGAATCGGTACTGTTTACCACTATTTAATAGAATGCATAGAACAGTTAAAACTGAATTTTTTGGCAACAGTTAAAACTGAAATTTTTTATGGTTTCTCAATTCATATAACTAATAAACGATTCTTATTTCCTATATTCCATCGATGAGACAAAAGGAAAAGCGAGAATTTTATATCCTTGCGGCCAAAAGCTTTCTGGACTGTTACAAAGCTGACGATTATATCGATTTAATTTATAGTAGACTTAACAGCTTCAGAAAATTCGTTGTAATTTGAAAATATTCTTTTTTTTTTTCAGACGAACATGTTGCCGATTTTCCTTGGAATCCTGTGCACAATAGTGAATATAAATACACAAAGGCAAACGATATTCTCAAAGAAGGGCACATTTTGAATTATTTACCTTCATTCGTAAATTTACTTTACTTGTATCACTATAAAATTTCATAACAAATTTTATTTATCTATTATATTAATAGTATTTGGAAAATGTAGGTTTTAGACACATAGAAGTCTGAAATGTAGAAATGTATCTGAATCTTAATGTGGATTATTTTGGACAATACTTTGCATACTTCACATGTGAGGAACTAAAAATGAATTTTTATTTGACTGAAACATTAAATTTATATTTAAAAAAATGATTCAAGTTCCTATATTGAATTCGAAAATAAACTCAAATGCATGCTTCAAGCGGCTTTTGTATCGAAAAGTTTTACTTTAAAGAAATATCTCAGGAATGCACATTTGTTTTTCGAATCATCGACGCTAACGCGGGTCTTAGACTGAGGAAGCGATCGTCTTTCGATACTCAGGCTACAAATGGTTCGGGGATCGCGAAGGTGTGGGTGGTGTGGAGGAGGGGACGAATCGTATTCGAAACAATCTCTTCGTGAGCAAGAAAACAAGAAGGGAGCTTCAAAGAAGACAAACATCGGAAGTCGCTTTAAAAATTTACCTCTCTCCTGAAGATTGAAAAAGGAGTGCTTCCGAAAAAAGGACTTTCATTCGGATAAAGAAATCATTCTTTTAAATCGAACAGCAGACGGCGTTTCTATTGGGTGATGATTCTCAAGAGAAAAGAACATGTATAATAAACGCTCTGTGCTTTGCGAAGCAGATGCTGGCATGGGATAAGAAATGGGGGTGATTCCCCTTTAAAATCGTTTGACTGTTTGGATGTTGTTAGAATATCCTAAAGCTGTACTGAAAGCGTTGCTTTGATTCTTGGTTTATTTATTATATTCTTTATTAGATTCAACAAGGGACATTATTTTTCCGAGTGAGTATAAATGGAAGTTATTGATTGAGTGAAACACTTGCTCTGAATGGCAAATTGTCTTTCATATTTGGCCTTATGCCCCGGAATTACCGGGTAGTCTCGGATTTTGATAAGGATGACTCAATGAATGACATGACTGTCATATCTATGTTAGAAAATTTTATTGCAGCTAAGACTAATGCGGTATACTCCCGAGTAGTCATACCAGTCTCTACGACCGCTTTCGAAGGCACACTCATTTAAGCCATAAAAACTGAATGACCGGAACACCTTAACAGTAACACTGACGGGAACTGTTGGTGAATCTTAAGGCCATCACTGGCCACCGTACAGCCTTTTCCTTCGGCAGTAAGTCCCATCATCGATGGGAGGAGCCACCTCCATCTGTTAGTGTAACCTCCTGGGTAGTGAGATCCAACCACCATGCCGGTAGCATCTCATCCTCGTTTCGAGATGCCTTCCCCGGAATATGCACTATTGAGTACCTGGTTAAGAGATTATCTGGCTTCTGTACTATCCGGCCTAGTTTTCTTTAATTAAATGGGGAAAGCAGAGGTTGCTTTGGCAATATTGCCAAAACATCGGAAACGGGCATCAGCTATGATACACTTACTTGTCTGTGCAAAACACAAGTTGTAACAAGGAAAGGGAAGCGCTCTGATCGTTTCTTATTGTTTCTTCAGCGTGTAACGGATCTCAATGAGTGCCGCTGTTTCTCATTATAATTACTCAGTACGTACTGGATTCGTAAGTTATTCTTGCCGGCGTCCTGACACAGAGGTAGCTCGTCTTCCTCGTGATCTAGGCGTCCTGGGTTAGAGTCCCGGTTAGGGCATGGTTGTTCTTTTGTGTTCTATCTGTGAAATGTGTGAATGTGTCCTTCTCTAAAACGTTTCTGTGCAAGCAAATGTGAGGAGTGAGTACTGTCTGTCCATAAAGAGATCTCTGCCCGACAGTCGTCTATGTTTATGGCGGGCGTTATAGAAACAGGTTACTGCAGGAAGAGTCCATTTCGCAGAGGTAGAAATTCATTCAAGTTTCTTACGTTTCCGACTAATTGTCGGTATTGATATATTGCCTTTAATTTTCAAAAGCAATTTCGAAAAATAATTCACTGGGCTGAAAATCATTTGTGTACTTGGAATTTTGAAAATATATATTATTCCTGTTAGAATAATACAGAATTTCCTATCTGATTAGTGCAGAAAGAACAGAGTGAATCAAATAGAAAAACTGAATAATTATTTATATGTTTAACGACTGCACAAGAAGAAAAAAAAAATTCAGTAGAATCCAGCATGACAAAAAATTAATTTTCATTTTATTTGTTTTAAATTTATGTAACTACTTAAGATCAAATTCTCCGCTGCAAACGCGAAGAAATCTGTCTAATTCAACATAAAAAATAATAACATAATAATCATAATTATTTCATAATTTTTATAAAAGGTTGCTTTTATTCTATTACAAAGTAAAATATCCATTGTTAAATATGCTTAAAACCTCTCCAAAAAGTTTTTTAAATAAATGATTTTCAGCCCAGTGAATTATTTTTCGAATTTGCTTTCGAAAATTAAAGGCAATATATCAATACCGCCAATTAGGCGCTAAATACGCCAACGAAAGAAACTTGAATGAATTTCTACCTCTGCGAAATGGACTCTTCCTGCAGTAACCTGTTTCTATAACGCCCGCCGTAAACATAGACGACTGTCGGGCAGAGATCTCCTTATGGACAGACAGTAGTTAAGTCTTACTCTTGGTCCTAATTAACACAACTACAAAACAAGAGACTCTGATGAAGCTTAAATCCGCTGATGCATCAATGGGCTTGTCCGTGGCAAGTGCTATTAGTAGAAACAACGACAAATTATTTTTGGGATAGGCTTAATAATTTTTAAACGTACCACAGTAAAGATTTTAAATTGGATGATAATAAATTTATAGCGAATAAGGTGGTGAAATTACGCGTTAGATAGCAACTTTTCTCTGATGTAACGGTGAAAACCGACAACTATGTGTATGACTCATCGTTCCCACGTTGACAAAATGCTTGCCTTGAAATTAAAGGAGGATTTAGTAGGTACACAAAAATTGAGAAAACACGTAAATACTACAGTGAGTATTGGTATAAAAACTTTGTCTTCTGATTACTAGTGTTCAAAGAAATGAGTTGGTAGAACTACGGCCTATCCGGCTTTTTTGTCTTCCGGCTACTCTTCCGCCACGTTAACCTGGATACGCGGGTGTGTATTGTACTTACGAATTCCAGATATTATTTGGAACCGAGATGCCCTGTTTAGTAGAGCGTTGGACTCGTATACCTTAGGTTGCGAGTTCGAACCTCGCCGGTCGAAGATTCCCCGAGTGTGTGGTGGCTGGCCCTAGTTAAATATGTCCTTGTCACAAATTCCTCCCTGTCGAGAGTGATACGATTGGATGTACTGGATCAGAGGTGATCGTCTTCTATTTCAGATTTAATTTACGATCTGTGGATGAATGAATGAAAATGTGTGAATGAAGTCAGCCCCATTAAAAAGGTTGTGACGTGTTTGTGTAGATAAGTAGTACTCTTGGCCTAGTTGGCGCTACTGAGAAACGAGAGACGCTGAATCGCTTTAAATCGCTGATGGTCAGCGGGCTCCAAAAAGTGCCATAAACAACGACAACAGATATTATTTATTTTTTAAATTGCCGAGTTCCAGACTTGATTGGGGCCATTGAAGGGTTATTGGTTCAGTTTCATCCAGAGTTGTAGATTTGAGATTTGATTCCGGAATCAGCATATGTGATGCAAGTTAGAATCCATCAGAGCGAGCCATTTTCCTTCTGATGTTGTGCGATTTTTTTTTTCTTTAGATATCGCTCTCGTCGTTCCAAAATGGAAGAATACAAATGTTAGGAACTAAACTGAGCATTTTGGTTCACTCGACTAACTCGACTAACACTTGTATTTCCTATTAGGAATTGATTCTCCTAAAACACTACAGAGCATTTAAGCAGAAAAAAATGTTTCTCGGAAATTTCTTATCGTAATGGTACAGAAGAATACTTGCAAACGTGTCTGTACAACCTTTCTAATATAATTTGTACAGGTTGCACAAATGAATTTTAAGATAACCAGAATAAACGTTGGAACACTGAATCATGCTAGAGAAGGCACTGTTGAGCAGTTTGCTTTGGTAGCATTATCATCCGTATTATATCCCATATGTATTAAAGCTCAACATCAGGAAATGAATTTATCACCAACAATGTTCTTGTAATATTTGAGAGCTCTGTCTTTTAACAACAGCATGACATTCCATCTCCAATAGCAAAATCATGTTGACAGAACTTGTTAACCATATTTTCAAGACGGAGCTTTTATTTTACTATCCATTTGCAAATGCCTCTCTGATCTCATCCATCTTCTGTACTATTCTTTCTTGAGACGAAATTTCTAACCAGAGCACCGCAGTTAAAAGTCAAGCGGAAACTTTTTATACAACTTCAATTTTGATTGCTTTATGAAATATTAAAAGGTTTAAATTAATGCAAAACGGATGGCAATCAGCTTTTAAATAGTAATTTTAGCAGTTCTATTAATAAAGACCTAAACAATCATTCGACTGATTTTTCCTTATCCAATAAACAATAGCTCGGGGGGGGGGGGGCTCAAAATGAGGATGAGATGCTTTCAGTATGGTGGTTGGATCTCGCTACTCTGGTGAGTGCCCTAATAGGTAAGGGTAGGCTTCTCTCATCGATGACAGGATGTACTTCCTACGGGAAGGGTTGTACCATGGCTGGTGATGGCTCTTAGGAGTCAACCATACTTCCTGCCAGAATTGCTGTTAATGTGTTCCGGTCATTCAGCCCTCGTGCTTTAAATCCGTTTCCCTTCGGGCGGTTTGGAGAATCTGGTAAGACTATCCAATAAACATGTTAAATTGTTCTCTCGATTTTCTGTATGAAAGACAAATATGGTGATTTTTGCACTTTGCAGTCTAGAGTAACAATTTTATGCTAACATTTTGGATTTCTACTTAAATTATAGAGCTTAGAATTATCTTAGCTTAAGTTTGAGCTTCTATTTAAAATTTTAATCCATGAACATGGATGCTGTGTAGTCTTAGTCATAATAAATAATAAATAACATCAATTTTCTTTAATGAAATAAAAGTAACTAATTTAGAAAGAATTATTAAATTGAAACGCATTTAATTATTAAGCTAAAATCATACTGAAACGTGAAACTAAAATGATTAGAAATGAAAAGGCAGTCTTCATTATGAACGCTGCGTAGGACTTCAAAATGCCTAAAATTTTCTACTTTATCGACTAATCTTGTAAATGGACCACACTACTGAAAGTAATTTTTTCGTACACCTTAAACGCAGATCCATGAAAGAAATTTATAGAATAAATTTTCGACAATTTTATATAACTTCTTTTTGTGTCCTCAGTTTAAGGGAAAGTAAAAATGTGGAAGTTGGGATATTTTAAGTGCGTTGAAGGATTCTCGATTTAAAACATTCGATGTACGACACGCATTCTGAACTTCCGCAATATCCAGTGGCGCATCTCGGCCGGATTTCTTCGTAGGCGGGAATTTCTCCTGTTCAAATCCCGTCCTGTTTTTCTTCGAGGAGCGTAAATATTAATGCGGGATCTCTCTCCTCTTTCGAGAGCGGAAAGCTTTCATGCATTTCTTATGAAGGCTCCTTCGCAAGAGCTCCTCCGTTGTTGTTGTTGTTTTCGAGGGAAGGAGGGGGGGGGACTCGTTGCTTCTTGCGAGTGAAGAGACAAACAATCGAATCTGTCGCTTTGTCAAGTATTCCTTTAAAAGCAAGCGATGAGATGCTCTTTCGATTCTTTTTATTTTCGGGAGAGTGTGAACTGAAAGAGTATTTTTTCTGAAGTCGAAAAAAAAAGATTGGGTTAAGACATGATAGTGCTCACTTCTATATATCCAAAGAAGATCACAACTGTACTCTACTATATTATAAATTTTTTTTAAAAAAAATAGGCCAAACTATTGTTTTAAAGTATTAAAACAGTGTAGAATATTACTTTCAATTGAATTGTTTGATATTGAGCTCCAATACTTAACATCATGATTTTTAACGTTATAATAATTCTCAAAATTAAACCTAATTAGAAGATTTGTATGGGAAGGTCTTTACTCGTGCTGCAAGTAGGATTTAAAATTGGAATAAGTTTTTCTGTGGTTTATTTTGATAGCGCTGAGGTGGTTTGTTACAAAATGTCCCAATATTCTATGAAAGGCTAAAATGTAGTTATTTGGTATTAATTTGTATAAGTTTGGAGTTCGATTTCTCTCATTTTCTGAACAAAATGCAGTATCATCTCAGCCTAATTTCCTAATTTCTAGTTTAATTTTGTCCATATTAACTTCACTGGGAAATGTTTTCTTATTTCTTGATCTAATTCCATCTTTCTTATTTAACAAATGCAACAGTAGCTCTGTAAAACAGCTCAGATCAACAAGTTCCCACACTGAGAATGAAGGGATAAAAAATGTCTATCCTAGCACATTCTTTTACATGGGTCGACACATGTTGAGAAATTTCTATCAAAATCTCACAGTAAATAATCACAGGAATAGATCATTAGGTTTTCCTCATTTGTTTTTTGTTGTTCTCATTTTTTGCTGCTTGTACATAAATCATGCCACCCGGGGTGGAATAAAAATGAAGTTTTAAAACCCGAAAAGTTCTCTCTGTCTTCGGTCAGGCTAATGCTTTAAAAATTAGAGTCACACACACACACACACACACACACACACACACACACACACACACACACACACACACACACACACACACACACACACACACACACACACACACACTGCTTGCTGTATTTCTGAATTATCGTATTCATACGTAAAGAGTTAGAAATATCAATAGAGACCGGTAGATAGTCAAGCTTTTAAAAGATTGGATTCAACAGGTTGCCAGAATTTATGGTTGATGAGAAAAATATATATTAAACTTATTTTATTTAGCTCTCTACGTTTTTACTGAAATAGTAGAAAAATACTGCTCACAATTGGATAGAAACAACTTATTTTGGAGAAAAGAATAAATGCTTCATTTCATTTTGCTAATTAGTTGCATTTTTGATTTACTGTATTCACAAAAATAATTAGCAAGAGTCTAAATTATGGAATAGGATTTTAAGTGATTGAAATTCTAGGAATTAAGTCATGAAATTTTCTAACAATTTCTTTATTTTTATTGATTAAAGAAAACAAGAAAGTAAAGTAAAATGTAATTAATCATTCAAGTTTCAAATATCAGAACCTGTCAAAAGTTTTGCAAATTGATCTCTGCTTTCTTATTTAATCACCTTTTATTCTTCCTCTTTTTTTATCGCAAAATCCTTGAAAAATTAATTATTAATGGATAGAAAACAAATAATTCTTTTCAAAAATAAGATAAAATTTCGACTAATTTTTTCGTAAAAATATCTAAGTTTTGAAATTTATGTTAGATTAATATCCTATTTTAAAGCTATATGAGTTTTACTTTGATGTAGGATTCGTAATTATGAATCATGGTAATGTGACGAAACCGACTACTGAGCTAACGGATTTCCGCATTATATGAGCTTGGAAGGGAATGACTGAATAAATGACCGGATCACCGCTACTGATGGGAATGGTGGTTAAATATAAGGCTCATCACCGGTAACGGCACAACCATGCCCTAAGGAAGTGCATCCTGTCATCAATGGGACGGACCAAGCTCCTACTTTTTTGTGTACCCTCCAGAATGGCGAGAACCAAACGCCATGCCGGAAGCTTCTCATCCACGTTTCATGGGTCCCTTACCGGGAGGGGAGCGTGTTAACCCAAAGGCTAAAAATCGAAGGCAAAGAAAAAAAATAAATGTGTTCTATAAGGCCTTATATGATGGGTGATGGATCAGCGGAATGTACTTCGTCTCAAGTTTCTCCTATACTTCCATACCATGGCACATTTAGTATTTAGCTTCGTCTTAAGATGAAGGAAACTGAATTAAAAATTATATTTCGTCCGTTTTCCTTTAACCCTCTGATACCTGAGATCATTTTAATTCCTGTACTTTAAGATACTGAAACGTCGGAGTCTCTCTTTCAAAAATATTTAAAATTTCCACTTTCCTCAAAAACCGCAATGACATCCAGTGTTGACAATAACAGATAGCCAGACCGGATAACTTTTTTTTAAATTTTGTATTTGAAGACAATAAATTTACAAATTTAAGGGAGGTAACGATTTTTTTTTCTTCTTTCTCATGATCAATCATCTGTTGACAGAATCCTAGCACGGAGGTGACGCGTTTTCCTTGTGATCTGCGTGTCCCGGATTCGAGTCCCAATCAGGGCATGGTTGTTTTTCTGTGTTCTATCTGTGAGGTGAGTGAATGTGACCCCTTGTAAAAAGGGGCTGGACAAGCGAATGTGTTAAGTGTCTCATCCTCATATAAACTAAGAGTCAAACTTCTGCCCTTAGTGCTCAGGGGTGCATACCCTCAGAAGCTACTGCACCCCTTCTCCCGTTGTGAAGCGGACACGTCATCATCATCATCAATTATCTATTGAAAACGGATTGAAACGGATTGTAACGGATCTAGTCTATGAATTCTCAACATGTCACAATACATATATCTATGGATATTTGTTTCAAAACAAATTGTTCATGACTACGTAAAGCAGTCTATAGAATCTATTCTATAAACAATACTAAATAATTGGAAATCTAACATCAGACCATATATATCGCTCAAATATCTTCTATTTTCGGAAAAACAGATGGTTAAAAGAAAGGCTGTCAATGGCATAAAGATATTTAGAATTTCATTCCTTGTTGTCTTGACGGAAATTGAAACCCTTTTTTTAGGAAAGCGAATTGGTGAAATTCACCATAAGTTTAGGTCACTTGTTAAATAAGTCAGAAACTTTTTCATTATTTACAAGATCCAAAGAGTTGGGAAAAGCTATTAGTAAGAAACTGAAACAAATTTAAAAAATATTTGGGGAAGTTTTCTAAAAAGAAACAAATTTTAAATTACGAATTTTATGTATTCGTAAAATTAGCATGATTTTTATATCTAATCTTTTCAAATATATTTGTCAACATTTTTTCTCTCTCAAGAGGTATGTTAATGAAGTAGCGGCGTAATGTTTTCCCCCTTATTATTACTAATTGTAGTCTAATAAAATAGTTTTAGCCATTCAACAAAATTGTTGAATAATATTGCGTAAAAACATTTTAAATCCTTTAGTTTTTAATTTTGGTTCAAAACCCTCAACAACAACTGGTTAAATTTTATGTCCATATTTTACAAAATTAAATACTTAGTGCTCAATTTAGTTTATTTCATTATAACACATATCTCTGTCTTAAAAAAGACCCAGTTAATTACTGATTTTATTTTTCTTTAAAAGTACATAAAAGTTTCTGGGAAAGTGTTTACATTTTTAAATTTGAATACTCGTCCTGTTATATATAAAACTGTTTTGGATCGTTTTGAGATAAAACTATATTGATTAAAATAAAGGAGTCTTACGAAAACAATAATGTATCGGGAGTTGGGAGAAAAAGAATCATAACTTACATTTCCAATTTCCATGCAACTCCTGCTTATTTTTTTAAAATTTGTATTGCAAAAAAATGTAATATTTTCTTTTTAGGTTTATTTCACTTATTTTCGTTCTTCAGACTTATATCGAGATCACTTAGTATGGGAAAAAAAAGAAGAAAGAAACCGCCTTCCGTCTAAAAGTACTCGATAGCAATTTAGGCCAACTTACGATCATAAATCTAAATCATTTCCTTCCCTTTTAACTTATCGTTTGCTTCTTCCCTCACTCGAAAAACCAATTTGGAATGAAATTCACCTGATCTCAGTTCAGACGATGATTTTTTCCCTCGCCATCGTTCCACCCTCTCCCACTTCCCTTCAACTTAATTTAATTGCCGTCCGAAATCATTAAAGTCGGCAAGTTTCGACCGATTGCGCCTTTTTCGTTTCTCCCTCGGGGCTGCTCTGAATTGTTTATTCGATTTCGAGGGGTGTTGGACTAAATGATTTTTGGCACCTCCCGCTCTCAAGGGGGGAAAAGAAATGCCTTTTAATTGCATCAAATGGATTAATTTAATCAAACTGAATTATGAAGCAGGTGTGCATCGCATCGGAAAATTTCTTCTCCAATGTTTGGAAATCTAAAGATGATTTTTATCTGCATAACTGACAAAGATAATGAATTTCGCTTTTTAAAGCTTTGTTTCACCCTTTGGGGGAAACATCAACCCCTAAATAATCCCATTATTAATCACCAACTTTTTCCATGTCGCTTAACTTACAAATTTATTAATGTAATTATGGCATTACTGCAGAATATTTGAAGAATTTCGTTAATGAAAGAAGATTTTGAATGGTCGCGAAGAAAAGTTTGAAAAGGTCATTACAATCACACCTAATTTTTCAGATCTGGTTTGTATCTGGAAAAAAAATCTTTCCCTGTTCAAACGGACGCCAGAACTTACTTGTCTCCTACTTAATATAAAAGGGTAGTTCCGGTCCGACCATCTTGGGCAAGTGTCTGGAAAAAGATAATTTATGAGTTGCAAGTGATTCGTTTTTTCACCTGATTTGAAACTGATCGAGTATGAATAAAACATAATCGAGTGAATTGTTAAGGTACATCGTCTAGACTTGCTCCTGAGCTTTGGATATTACAGATTCACGGGTGGTACAACCCTTTGCAAGGAATGTTGGATGATTAGCGCCGAAGATATCTGTGCCTTGTACTGAATGTATCGCAAACATACAATAATTTAATCTTCGTTATACCTTATAGCGTTAATTTTATACATGCATTCACCCTTTTCTACAGGGTTTATTTCCTTTTTTTCTATGGTTTTTATGTGAGTGCACCATAATTTTTCCTGATTTCCATTTTTTTTTTCATATTACACAAGTAGTTTTATGCGATTTTTTGTTCTTTCCATGTTTTTCTCTTTTAAAATGTTACTATCCTCAATTTATAGACTTGGATATATAATCTTCTATTCATGTTAGAGAACATTGCGAACATTTCTTACTCTGAAACTCTTTACATACTCTGATTATGCTGGAAGTTTATCTCGGAATTTTTGCGTTTTATTTTGAAAGGGTAATTATTATACAACACTTATCAGTTTTAATGCAGTTCATTAATTTGAGGGAGATTCATCTTTCTAATAAGTTATTGTTCATTTTTAAGGATGATGACAGGTTGCTTAAAAAATAGGAATAAAGAATAAACACAATTGGGATGTTTGAGAAGAATGGAATGATTTTAAATTTAAAAATTTGCTTTAATTTTTCTTTTCTAATTTTTGCTTCAATAAAAAATTAAGAATTTTTTTTCAAAAACCGTTTAGTACTGGGATTCCGTACTTATAATATTTGAATCATGAATTTTACATTAAAAGGATTCCCCCCCCTTAGTGATGGATACACTTTTTTTGCATAAGAAAATTTAAAGATGTTAAAAGTCAAAGTGAAATAACTGCTCTTTGTAGCTTCGTTTAATATATTATTTTCTACACGAAATGCAAGTCGCTTTTGTTGTTGTTATTAGTGGCATTTGCCATGAATAATTTTCACCGAGGCATTGGCGAGTTTTAAGCCGAAAGGAGCATCTCTTGTTTTGAAGTATCGCCAACTAGGGCCAAGCGTATGACTTAGCTACTCACTCATCACAGTCACTGGCAGAGACTCATTTTACAGGGGGTGCATTCGTGTACCTTACAGATAGAACACAGAAGAACTACCATGCCCGAACCGGGATTCGAACCCAGGTCACGCAGCTCTCGGGGATGAAGCGCTACCCTTGTGCCGGGACACCGCTTTTAAGTCGCTTTTAAACATCCGTAACTGGATCGTAAATAGCTCATAGTGAATTCGCTGTAAATCAACACCTTTAAAAAGTCCGTTCGAAAACTCATTCTTCCGATTTTACTTTTAATTATAGAGTCTGATTCTCCTCCTTACAACAGTCTAATCCTCGAAAAGCAATGGGATTTTTAAAGCCTTTCAATACTTTATATTTTTGCAAAAGTTGATTTATAACCTTGACATTAATTAAAAATATACGCAAGAACACGGACAAACTGCATGGACCAAAGGGTATTAAGTTGGTAGTACTCGGTGGGCAGAAGGCGTAAGAAAAATAAAGAAATATGTAGGGTGGTAGGCTGTCTTTTTAAGCCCTTCAAACTCAATACGGCACCTCGTGTAGCCGGGGAAGTTATGTGTAGCAAAACGTATCTTTTGTAATTTAAACGATTCGTCCAAAAATTAAAAGAACACTTTCTCCAATATTATAAAAGAATTTTTCCAAATTAAATAAAGACGATGTGAAATATAAAAAATGAAAGAAGTAAACAAAAATCAAATAATAAATCCGAAAAACGCATTTGGGAGTAAGAATTGGAGGATATATTTTTGGATTTTTTGACATACCCTGTATCAAATCGTGGAAAGTCATAATTTTATTTCAAATGTCACCACATGTTTTGCAAATAACTTCATGAAACATTTGTATGATTTTTTACTATGATATAGTAATTTTTGTAATTGCATTTTTGTCAGTTTTATTGAGTTATTTTTCTAACCTTTTTTCAATTGCAGGGGACGCTATATCGTGCCTCAATAAATTTAGTTCCATCAATTTATAATTGGTACACATTACTTCTCTGGTTAGTGAGTCATCGATTACCCTGCAAATAAAAAATAAGAAATTAACTTAATATAAAACATTAATATAATAAATAGAATATTTTTTAATGGAATCTGTAAAATAATTGAGAGAAAAGGGGGAGATCGAAACATGTTATATAAAGTTGAAAAGAAAAGAAAAAGTTAATAAATAAATCTAAATTTAAGAAAAAGAAAAAGTTAAAAATGGCCACTAATTGTGATAAAAGAAAAAATGAAAATCAAGTGCTTGGAATAAAAGGATAGTTCCTGTATATGAAATCATTGATTTTAAATGTATCTCAATTACAAAAACGGTAATTTTTATTAACAACCAAATTTTGAACTGCCTTTTAAAAATGCTCTAAAAGCTTATTTAGAGGAATTTTTCCATGCGGATACAAGCAAAAACATAATGATATATCTCTTGTTTTTCTACTGATACAGAATGATAAATTAAGAATTTTATAGAAAATAAAGATAATAATGTAACCCTTATTTTAGAGATAATAAAGAAATCTGAAATGTCATTTATCATCTTAAATATTCAGTTTCAACAACATTATGATTGAAATGGCTCTCCATGCCAAGAAAATTTAAAATATTTCAAATAATAAAGAAATTTGAAATATCATTTACCAATTTAAAAATTCTGCGTCTGAAATGAGGAGATAAAGCGACACCAAGTACCAGTAAGCTTTGAAATACTTCATATAGTAAAGAAAGTTGAAATGTCATTTATCATCTTAAATATTCAGTTCAACAGCATATGAATAAAACGATACCGAATGCGAATAAAATTTGAAACACTTCAAATAATGAAGAAATTTAAAGTATTATTTGCCATTTTAAATAGTCAGTGACAACAAGGAATGAATAAAGCGACACCAAGTTATAGTAAACTTCAAAACACTTCAGATAATAGAGACATTTAAAATACTATTTACCATTTCTAATAATCATTATCAGCAAAGAAAGGATAAGGTGACACCAAGTTCTAGTAACCTTTAAAACACTCCAATTAGTAAAGAAATTTAAAATATTATTTGCTATTTTAAATAGTCAGTACCTGCAACAAAGGAATAAAGTGAGACCGAATGGCAATACACTTTAAAACCGTCCAGATTTTCAAATAAGCTGAAATATCATTTGTCATTTTATATATTCATCTTCAGTAACATAGGAATAGAATGACACTGCACGCCAGTAAACTTTTCTATGAAGAATTCCCTCCATGTCTTAAATCTTTTTAATTCAGAAATTCGAGCGTGTTTTCGCGCTTGAACACACATGTAATCGTATCAGATACGACAATGAAAACACGATTTTTTTTCCAAATGTCTGATATCTAATCCTTTTCTCATCCGCTTAGGTTGGGAAGTGAAAGAAAGAAGTATGTCACTTTTTTTCGCACCTTGTTTCAATAAAAAGTCAACGAGAACTAATCCGCTGATGGTTGAGAACGAGCGGAAAAAAGTCTCTCATTATCCGCTTCATCCCTTGGTGAATCTCTAAATATCTCCGGGGGGATGAACAACTAAAAAAGAAAAAAAAAGCAAAAGTTTTGTGTTGGAAAACTATTTCTCTCTACCCATAAGTCTTTACAAGGGTAATTAGTGAAGCAATTTGTCTACCCTATCCACCTCCCCTTTTCGGAATGATGTTGGAGCTTTTCTTTCCTTTTCTTTCTCTCCTCTCCCCTTTCTTCTTCTCTCTTTTTCATCTGCTCGGCGGGAATCTGTTCTTTCATCGTTTGTTCTGAATACAAAACAGTGAGTTCTCCATTTAGAGCAATAATGGTTCCATATGGAATAAGTCCATTTCCGATCGGGTACAGGAAAGAACTTTTTTTTAGCAAGTGAAGCTAGAGCAACGGTGGCATTGCGGTAAGGTCTCGGTTTCGGAACCGGAGAGTCAGGTCCGAGGCCTAATTCACCTTAAAAATCGCCGTTTAAGTGGGTTTAGTGCAAGTTAAATCCATTGGGGCCAAACTTCCACCTGCTGGTGTTATGTGGCACTTTGGTGAGGAGTTGCCAGCCCAGTTGTCCTTCTTCTCATGAGACCGCAGTTAAAAATTACGAGGTCCATCCCTAAATAGCCTTAGTGTTGTTTTTACGCGACGTTAAAATAATTAAACTATTTTAAAAGAGAAAAGACTTCGCAATAATCGCAGAATTCGATTCGATATTGGTTTCAGTTTACAAGCCCGGAGTCGGAAATTATTTAGGATTGTGTCTCTGAATGTGATAATTTACAAAACTGAAATATTGCAACTTCGCACCAAATTTTAAATGAAGTTCATCTATTCGACGCTTCTTTATGTGCCTTTTTGTATGTGAACATTGACTCGGAAATAGAGTGAACTGCATGGACATAATGTTTGGTCCTATTGATAAATATTTTTAAATCTGTATCAAGGTTTAGAACCAAAGTCTTTTATCGGTGAGTCTAATCTTATGTATGTGAACGTGGTAAAAAACTAATACAAAAAGAAAATTTGTCGCGCGATTTTCGATTGTGAAATTCAAAATATTTTCCAGTTACTCTCAGTTTTTGCCCAATTCCTCAAACTGCTGGTTGTTTGTTTGTTGTTCTTTCAACTTATGCGAATATGAATGCCTATAAACATTTATATATATAAAACGCTAACATACGGGGTACAGAAATCGCTTTACTTATTTTTGAGTCATATAAAAACATAATTAAACATAATTATTCATATATAAACAAATAACTGTATGAATTTTAGACTGTTTCATTGAATTCAACACTTCGCCTTGTTATTTAAGGGAAATAGAAAATATTCTTGGGCATGTCCTAGATGCCATCAAACTATCCATTCAATTTCAGGCTTCCATCAGAAAATTTAATCAGAATCAAAAGTTGGCTTGGTTATCGCTAGATGAGTAATCGCTACGGCTTAATAATGGAAAATGAAGTTCACATCTTAGAAAAGCATAATCATTAAAAAGGGTTTTATCTTAAGAACTTTCAAAAAGTCATCGTTTTGATGACATCGATTTCATTTTCGTACAATTATTTTATTTACATTCTTAAAGAGTTATTTTAATCCAATTTGGTACTGAATTTATTTGATACAATATTTTAAAATGTTATATTGAAACTAAAATTTATCAATCAAAATATTCAATTGTTAGTAAAGAATGTATGCATCTAGTTTTTTAAAAAAAAATAAATAAATAAAGTGACATAAAGGTTTTTAATGTGTCACCTTGAATTAAAAATTTCACAGATATTTGGATTTTTTTTTCCATTTAAACAAAGAAAAGGGAATCCAAACTGCGTGTTTCATATCTTTTCCTGTAGAATCCGGATAAACCCCTTTCTTTGTTAGTAACCCTACAGGAAAACCGATGGATGGACATTTCTCTGCTTTTAAAAAGATACACGATCTAGGAAATCTCATGTCGAGAAACTTCATGGAGCTAGGATTAAGCATTTAATTCATATGCCTCCACAGCATTCGTCCGGCATCCGTCAGGCATTCAGGAAGCAGAACAAGGTCCTTAGCTCATCTGCAATTCGTCGCGATAAACGAGCGCAGTCCCCCAATTCAGCGGAGTGTCTCCCCGCCTGGCGCAAATCTGATTTCGTGGACGAAGAGTGCTGAGGCTTGAAATTTCCGACTCAGCACACCCGACCAGATTTTATAAATGGGGAGGAGGAAGGGGTGTACCGAATCTTCTCGTTGTCATTCCTTTTCAAAGGATGACTGGGAATCTGGTTTCTATCATCTCCCCCCCCCCTCTCTTTCCTTATTTCTTCAGTGATAGAATAGCCGAGATTCATGGGGGATTTTTTTTTTGAAAAGTTTTTAGTTTCTTGTACACGAAGTTTAAAGAAAGTTTTGTAATGTTTGAAAAATTCGAACTCGAGATCTTGACGAATCTTCATGTTTTAGACCCTCCCGAATTCGAGGGATATATTTTTTGGAAAATTTCTGTCTGGCTGGCTGTGACTAAGATCATTAAAAAACGATTTGATTATGGTCATTGAACCAAATTACAAAATTATACATTTTTACTAAATTTTGAGCAGAATCTATCTAGAATAAAACTATTTGTCTGATAGTAGAATTCAAGTTTCAGTCAAATACATGAAACGAATGAATGTCTGTCGGTATATACTTTCAGATGCAGGGATGTGGCGGCTCTCCACTAGCGAGAAGTTTTTGTGTCAAACAGTCCTTTAGTATTTTGTTTATAAATGATGTGTGTTTAATTGATATTTTAAAAAGTTGTGGCAACAACAACTTTTTTTATTATATATTTTTAAATATTGGCATGGATTTGTAAAGGTTTATATCTTCCCCAACTCTTGCATGTAACTGAGCATTTTTTATGTGAGATGGAGTTTTAAGTAACTATTTAATGCTTAAGACAAATTAGCCCGCAAGAAAAATTGTTGACCCTCCTAATGAATTCTTCGTTTAAGGAACAGCTGTGTTGGTACGCTGGCGACATCAGATTGCCTGTTTGATTTTGCAGGAACGTCCACACTGTTCATGCTTTCCTCTGAGATTTGATCGGTAAAATCATTTCCTTTTCTTTTTTAAAATTGCAGTTGTATTAAATGTTATTTGAAGACAGGAAAAGCTCAGATTTTAAGAATCGACCAGTTGAAGATCTGACTATTAGTTGCGATCGAGTTGCTGTTAGGATTTCAAACTTTTGGTCTAATAATGCTAAGCTATGCTTTATGCAGCTGGAAGCTAGTTTTATATTAGCGGGTGTTACGGTTGAACAAACTAAATTTGATTATTTAGTCACCGCTTTGGACCCTGAAACTCTTGCTCATGCTACAGATAGAGGGTGTGAACCACCTCTGCATCCATAAACGGTGTTTAAAAATAAATTGCTTGACCTATTTGAAATGTCGCTGAATAAGAAGCTCAAAACCTTAATCGAAGATTTGGAAGTGTGTGATAAATTTCTTTCCGTTTTTCTTGGGTAAATACGAGACTTAAGCGTGGATAATGAGTTTAAAAAAACATTTGAATGATGCGCTTACCAACTCATGTGCAAAATGTATCAGCTGTTATCTCAGAAGGCCTTAACAAATTAGTGTCAATAGCTGCTATAATTATCGAATTCTCGCCGGTTGTTGTTAGTTCAATTTCTAGAAATAATTTTGTTTCCAGTAAAGTTGGTAATAGAAAAAGGCAATTATTATAAATGCAACAGCAAATGGAGGAGCTGTCTGAATTAGTGAGGTCTGGCTTACGCTGTTCATCGCCAACACCAAATCGTAAACGAAGTTCATAGAAAAATTTTACTGGTTATTCAAACCGTGAAAATTATCTATGCTGGTATCACTATAAGTTTAAGGTAAAGACTGAACATCATGCATCTCCTTTTGTTTGGAAAGGTTGCAGACTATGTAAATGATGCAAACACTCGCACTGGGTTCCTTATCGATACAGGTGGCGATGTTTTTGTTATCCTAAACCATTTTTAGTTAGCGACAAAAGGAATTGCGATTTTTTTATATGCAGCTAATGATACTAGAATCGCAATGTTTGGAACCAAATTGATGTCACTCGATCTAGGATTAAGGTGCACATTTAAATGGCAATGCATTGTAGCAGAGGTTACAAAAACAATTATTGAAGCAGACTTTCTGCAACAATTTCGTTTATTAGTGGATTTGAAAAAACGCTGTTCAATCGATCCTTTAACTAATCGGACAGTGAAAGGCAAGTAAGTCCACGTTAAGTGACATCCCTGTGGCGAAAACCAATGTAGGCAATTAGGTGTATCTGGAACTTTTGCAGAAGTTTAAGGAAATTACACAGATAAATTTCATTCCAATTGTTGTACCACCTGTAAATGCAAGAGCACGTCGGTTAAACTCGGCGCAACTCAAAATAGCTAAACAGGAATTCGAGTACATGTTGGAAAAAGGAATCTGCAGACCATTTAAAAGTAATTGGGTAAGTCCTTTACATATGGTTCCCAAAGGGATATCCTATTGGCGACCAACGGATGTTTATAGGGCCTTTAATCGTATTACTATATTTGATAAATACCTTATTCTTCGTATTCAACATTGTTTGTACATGCTCAGAAAAAAGCGTCTGCTTCAAAAATGGATTTAGTACAGGGGTATCATAGGATTCCCGTACACCCACCAGATATCCCAAAAACTGCAGTTATTACACCATTCCAATTTATTGAACTTTGGCAGACTTTTCAAAGGTTTATTAATGTTATTTTTAGAGGAATCGATTATTACTTCCTTTATCTTGATGATGTTTTAGTGGCCTGTGAAAATCAGGTCCTGCATAAACGGCATTTGGAAGAAATTTTCAGCCGATTTAAAAATTATGGTATTGTAATAAATGAATCTATATGCGAGTTTGGAAAGAGCGATAGATTTTTTAGGACACACAATTAATAATAAAGGGTGCACTTTCCCTTGCGATAAAAGTCAAGGCAATCCTTGAGTACCCTAATCATGTTACTATTGGCAATTTACACCGGTTTTGGGGTATGGTTAATCATTACCTTAGGTTTATACCACAGATTGCAACCATTTTGTACCCGTTGAATCAACTTTTATTTGGTGCAAAAAACGCGAGAAAAGACAAGTTTTCAATGGAATAATGGTTCAAAAAAGCTTCCAAGATATTAAGGACGTGATGGCTCAAGCAATGCTCTATACCATTTATCAGCTGCAGGCGATGGTAACATATTGCACTGATTTTGCTATAGGAGGAGTTGTGAAAGAAATGTCTTACGATCGCCCTAAACCTCCTGGTTTATTTTTAAAGACGCTATCACTTTCTCAGAGTAAATATCCAGCGTACTACCGAGAGCTATTAACGGTATATAGCACCATACAGCATTTTAGGCTCTTTTTCAAAGCACGCGTTTTTACCTTGTATGTAGGTCACAAATCTTCAATTTTTGCCTTTATGCAAAAACAGGAGAAGTCTCCACCCAGACGTTTAATACAGTTGGATTTTATATCGTAATTCACTACGAACATTAGGTACTTGCCTTATAATGGTGGGACAGATACGTTATTTAGAATTTGCGAGATAGAATTTTCTTCATTGTCTGATTTAGAATTATGAACAAATCTCCAAGATTCAGACCAAGTGTTAAAATTGATTTCGGAAGGTAATAAAAAAATTGAATGGTAATTTGCTGAAAATACAGATGCCAGGTAATGAATATCTTTATACACAATTTTTTTTTACCAAACTCTACTGCATAAACATATTTTCAGTTTAAACGCCAGTAATGTATTTGACGAATTACACAGGTTGTTACATCCAGGAACACGCGCGAGCAGACACCTTGTTGCTTCAAAATAAACTTGGCTTAATATGAGTAAAAACACAGGTATGTGGTGCAAGGCTTGCATCGATTACCAAAAGTTCAAGGACAACTTGTATACTAAGACCCCCTTTGGTAAATTTCCTTGTTCCAGATGAGAAACTTGCAAATGTTCATTTAGATATTATAAAGCTATGGCTTGTGCGTGATTATAAATACTGTAACTATGATTGATAGGTTTACTAGGCGGCTGGAGGTTGCTCCAATGTGTGACATGGAAGCAGAGACCGTGGCTAGAGCTTTTGTGACTACTTGGGTTTCTCGATTCGGCACGTTTCAGAGGTTGACATGTGATAAGGGAGGGCAATTTGAATCGGGGTTTCTTGAGACTCTTTTTAAATTTATTGTTTTCATTTCACTCTTGCTGCATCTTATACCCCACAGTGCAACGGAATGGTGGAACGTCTCCATCGTCCATTGAAGCAGACTTTGACCTGCCACCAAACTGACTGGTTGGTTGCTTTTCCTCTGGTTCTACTCGGAATCTGTACGGTTCTCCGTTGAGGATCTGAACTAGTTTTATAGATCTCATCTTCGGTTGCCTGGACAGATGAACGAGGAGAAAGGTATTGATAGATGTCCTGTTTACGAAACAGGATTGCAGAAGCTCTTAGTACAACGTTTCCTCTTCATCATGATTCTCAATGGATCTACGCTCCACATGATCCGGAGACAGGCACCCATGTGTTCCTGCGTCGACCTCCGTTCAAGAAATCCTTACACAATAAAGTCCTTTCAAAGTAGCACTCTCTGGATCAAAAAGACTTTATCATCATCAATGGAAAAGATAAACTTGTTTATATGGATAGACTTAAGCCTACCTTCATTTTGAGCGCACCTGAGGAATCCATGAAATAAGAACATCAGCCCTATTATACAAAGTACGGTAGAAAATTTAATTTTCGTCTACCTTCGTGAAACTGGCAGGGGAACTGGTACGAGTATCGTTATAGGTGAAATTACCTTGTGTACAGCCGACGACCCCGCCACCACTTAACGTAACAGATTGACAAGAATAGCTGAGATTATCTTAATGACCTAATGCTTGTCTTTATTTGACATCCTTTTGTATAATAAAGCTGAAAAAAGTAGAAAATGTCTATTAAAATCATATGAAAACAAATGCAGGGAAAATTATATAATATAATGCTTGTGAATTATATACTGCATGCCTCCATTGCTTTCTTAGAGTTTATGGTGAAAAAGTTTACATTCATCGAAATCAGGAATCCCATCTTATCGATTCCACTATTCCTTGTTGGTGTGCCAAAAAATATCCTTACAAAAACTGTAGAAATTTAGTTTCGAATGAAATTCTGTCAATGTTGTCTGATTTTTTTTGAATGAGAAAATCCTAATTGAATGGGTAAATGAATTTTCGTAATGGGGCTATTATTGAAGATCTGAATTAACAGAAAATGTTAATACAGACCATAAATCAAAGCTTGTTTTAGAGGAAGAATTTCTTAAAACTTCAAAAAATAATGTACTCTACAACAAAAATTTATTGCGTATGAATGGGGAGAAAACGGCAGGGGCAGTGGAATGAGGAAAGTTATTCACAGAGGCCCAAATTCAAGAAGCAGACACGAAACAAGACATGAATTGTTTTCCGAGACTATATAAGATTTACCATGAAGAAAGACTCGTCTGTTTGTCCAAAATTGTGTGAACCAAAATAATTACTCATCTGGAAATGCCCGTCGAATTTTTGGCTTATATTCTTTGGTTTATTTCATTGAGAACTTTCACACTGGGTAATTCATTGAGGACACCGAGTTAAAATGACATTGTCTTAGATATAGTTTATTCGCTTGTAGTTTTTTAAATTAAGTTTGATGTCGTGAAATTGATTAGTTAAGTGACAGTCAGAGAAAAAAATGCAATGGACTTGCGTAATTGCCTTCTTTATCAATAATACAATATTAGAAATTTGAATAAAATGATGGTAATTTAGAAAAAAATCCTACTGCAAACTAATAACCATGACTTTAGAATGGCATAAATAGTTTACTTCACTACAGATTTTGTAATATTTGTAACATGCATAATAAGATGCTTACTACCACAGGTGCAGTGTCAATAACTTATATTTAGTTGTATTAGCCATTTGTATGAAATAAACCATCAAAGATGCCTTTTTGTTACCTAATGTCACTAATTTTGTCACAAATGCAAAAAGTAAAATTGTATAATGCTTTCTGAATTGAGAAATTTAGGTTTTGGCTGCGACTGAGATCGGTGGCCAAAACCACTTTATTTCGATCCTTTCCATTTTCAATCAAATTTATTTCCTATGAAGTGCGCATATGTAAAAATTAACTAAACTGCTACTTTAGTAATTTTATCTCACGGTTATGATAGTTTTTATTCACAGAAAATGTACTACCGATTATTTATGTTTTGAAATATATCTCAAAAACAAATAATGATGTTTAGAGAAGAGTACCGTTTATTTGATAAGAAGTTTATTTCACCTTCATGTGACAGTTGTGGATATTAATTTCACATACAATAAAAACTGGCAAAGTTGGTGGCATATTTGGTCGAGACTGTACTTGGGTTTTGTTAATCATTTTAGTCATATAGATGATGTGAAAGCAGCTATTCGCCAACAGCAGCTAGTAGCTTTGCATTGTGTATTTTGCAAAGAATTCCTTTTGTGTTAATTAAAGAAATTGATAATTAATTTGTATTTTCAACTAATACGTAATTTTAATTGATCTGATTGAGATCAGCCAAATTTCTGAGGCACCCTGTATTTGTATATAAACTCAGTGCCTTACGAAAATATTCTCACTACAGAGCCTACAATAGATGACATGCCGACCGGAAGAAGAGTTCGGAAGCTTTCCCTTCCTCTTTTTTATGAGGGGCGTCCATCAGTGTTAAAAAGCCGATATCATTTTACGACCCATAGCGGCCCTAAAAGGCTTAAAACAAGTTCCGCTTTGAAACAGGTCCCTTTAAACATTCGCCTCCTTTTAGGCGGGGAAATGACATAAACATTTCTTTTATCGGGACTCTCAAATTAAACATTCAGGCATTTGCGGAGCAGTTTCGTGTAAAAATGCAGATCGACTTTGAAATGGACTTCAAAGAAATGGGAGAAATCGTATACTCTTTTCGAAATCTATATCGGTAGCCTTGAAAGTTTGTCTGCTATTTGCAGAAAAATGTAGTAGTAACATTTTTCAATACAATTTCAGATTATATCATTTTTTTAAAAAATAGTACACTTTTTACTTGAGGGGAAGGGAAGGGCGAAGCAAATTTGAAAATGCTTTTTTGTCGAATTATTTATTTGTTGTTTTGGAGTAATTGAGAATTCAATGGGAAAATATTTCATTCAATATCGAGTACTATATAACGAGTATTCCCACTCCCCTTCCTAGGGGCACCTTGAAATGAGGACGAGAAGGTTCTGGCATGGGGGTTGGTTCTCACTACCCTGCAGGCTACACGAAAAGATGAAGGTCTGGTTCCTTCCATCGATGACAAAATGTACTTCCTTAATAAAGAGTTGTGTCGTGGCTGGTGATAGCTCGTAAGACTCAATCACACTTTCCACCAACGGTGTTGCGGGGATCCGGTCATTCAGTTATTTTATCTATGGGCCTTCGGGTGGGTCAGAGATTCAGATATGGCTTACAACAAACTTTGTATGCGCGCACGCTCGTGCGTGTTTTTGCGTATCAGGAAGGAAAATGCATCTTTTAATGACATTTGCATGTGAACGCCAATTTTTAACGAAGCAGTTTAATAATTTTATGAAGTATTTCAACTTGAAAATGTAAAGGATTAATAGTATTCCATCAGAAAGAAGAATTTTACTGTACCAACATAATTCGTTTAATATGTAAATATGCATTCAAGTGCCAATTATGTGTCATTACCTGCTTTCTGGATAATGCATTGCTAACTTTCATGCGTTTCTTCATTTAATTACAGAATATTACTTTATCGTTATTATTCGTATGATTGAAATTTATGGGTGATCAAATAACTAAAATTCGTTTTGGCAAATCTTAAACTTTTAATTTTTAATAACGGTAATCTTATTAATAATTTTAGCATTAGTATAATTTGCTCTTTCTGGCCTTTAAGTACAGACAAATAATGTATGCAGGAGGCATTATTAATCTGTGGACATTCCCTGTTTCCTTGTCTAGGAAGTATCCGGAAATGATTCTTGAAAGTTAGAATCTCGAATTTAAAAAATCGCAATGTAGCTTAGTGATGAGAGCCATATCCCATTTCTGCTAAAGAATGGAAATTTTTGGAATAATGTTTCGAGTTTTTAAGAAAAGGCATTTCCAACTCTTCATTTCATCTATTTCATTTTTTCAGAATTTATTTCAGAAAGTACATAATATTTGTGATTTATTGATTTAAAATATTAGTGAATAATATATAATTTTCATGATATTTAATCAATACAAACTGAGCGCTTTAATTTGTCATCAGTAATTCAAACATGCCGGAAACCAATTTTTTAGGCATCGAAAAAGAAGAAAAAAGATAAGATTTATTTTAATTTATTGGATTGAGATGGAATGATACATTTTTTCCCTGTTCTGCACTTTTTCGATGGGAAAGTATTTTGAAAAGTATAATCAACGTTCAGCTAATCAATCATGGCTTTTAAATTCCTTAAACTTGCTGATAAAAGCGAACAGAATCGAAATTAGTAATAAATTTGTGTAATAACTGGTAATTTCTTGTATATTTGTGTGTATGTGAACGTGGTAAGTTTGATATATTGTTTTGTTATCCAAGTGGTTCAGCTGTAGTAGAAAAAAAGAGGTCAAAATGCATACTTGCTTCTCATTTTTACACGGTGTGGCAATCCTGCCTTTTGCCGATGGCCGTCAATAGAAATAGAACATATACAGCTTTGTTGACGTCAGAGGTCAGTGGCCTTTTTCTGTACTCTGTTTCTTCTCCCTATTTTCATCAAACTCTGAAAGCAAGCATTTCGCATGCAGATTTACTATCAATAAAAACGATCACGATAAATTTTAAAAAATGTTGAAAGGATTTCCAAGATTCGCAGACAATATCAATTTTTAATGTTCTTTAAAAATAAAACTCTGGCGTCTTCCTGGCCAAGAGAAAGACGATGCGGCCAATCGCTGGACATTGGGAAAAAAGATAGAAAAACTCGCTTGATCGGAAGAACCTTTTGCACTTCAGCATCAGCTGACCACATGTTTCCGTCTTTTACGAGTGTCCGCGATCATTAGAATATTGTAAAAGAGACATAAAAACTGCAAAAAGAGAAAGCGTCTCAGAACCCTTTTCATTCAGCCCATTAACTGGTGCGTGATGATAATGGAGATCTTTTCAGAGAGAGGAGATTCATTTCGAATCTTTTCACGTGCCTAAAAAGCGCGGGAAACTCTCTTTGTGAAGCAGCGAGACGCAAAAGGGGTTTCTTGGACCCATTCCAGGGTGCCCTTCTCGGCAACTTTCTGGGCTGAAGGCCAACCCCAGGTCAAAAGGATGTTCTTCAACATGATCCATCTCTCGGAATCTCCCTCTTAATGCGTCCCGTAACAGGGTCTACCCCCACCCCACTTTCAAAAAGAGACAGTAGCACTTACAGTAATCGCGTTAGGAAGGAGTTTCGTTTTCATTTGGCGCGCTTTTTTACTTCTTTTGGCGCTTCTATTTTTATTCTTCTTACTTGGCGACGCCAGGGATCTTTTTCCCAAGTTTTTCCCATTTTAGCTTAGAATGGGACCGTTATGATTTTTCTGTTTTTATGGGTATAAGTGAGTGTTCTTTTGATTTATGTGCCCCTCATGGATGTAAGTGTTTTGTTTAATCGGGCGTCGAACATGACCTGAACGGTCAAAAGTGACTTCGTAGAAGCTCAAATATCCAAGAATCAAGTAAAGGACAAACTTTATATTTGGAACGTAAAAAAGGATTCATATCATGCAGACATCTATCTAGTGTATCCTTCATGTCCTTAAAGATATTTATTATGATATGACTGATAGTTTTCTTGAAGTGTTTAGTTTTGAATAAAATAAATGACTTACCTTATTAAGTTACCTTTTACCAATTGTGTATTTACACAATTAATGAGAATATTATTTTAAGATGAAATAAAACCTTTTCTGTTTTTTTAAACTATCCACCATCGGCGATCAATTTATGTAACCAAATAATTTAAATTTTAAAGTTCTAAAGGATTTTTGGAATACGTTTTTTTCACGTTGTTTTTTAGATGACTGAAAATTATGAATTCAGTTGGATGTGCTTATTTTAAATTACAATGAGAGTATATATATTGCGTAATAAAAAGGGGAGTAAAAATTACTGCCGTCGGAATTAATAATTGTATAAAACATGCGGTTGAGAGTTTTGAGGAATTGATTGCCATCGTTGCATTTAAAAATATCCATTATTGCATTTTTAAATATAATATATCGAACTAGTTAAAACTACTATTAGAATTAGGAGAAAAGTTCGACTCAAATGAAACTGACATCATTGAAAAGACGACTTTAAGAGGCTTAAGATATGTAACGACTATTTTTACATGATAATTATTTTTAAAAATGTGAACATTAACTTTTGTAAGAAAATAACTTATAACTGTGACCAATCTGACAATGGTTACATTTATTTTTGCTCTAGGTTAAACTTTCTTTCTGTTTTAAGCATTTTTCTCACCGCGAGCTGGAAAAGTGATATACTGTATTCTTTTACTAAGCTTGGAGATGCTTTAGATGCAGAAGGTTTAGTAACCGAATGGAGTTATTTCTTCAAATGGGGTTTTACATGCCAATACTTAAGATTTTAAGAAGCGTTTCTTTTTAACTAATTAAAAAGTTAATGGCTTTATGGATAAAATACACAACAGCTTTAAAAATATCAGTTTTTGTTTATACATATGTTTAAAATTTGCAACTTTATAATATACTGAAATGCGCATTTTTGAAATATGTCAGAAATTAAGGATTTAGATTTTCATTTTTTGCAGGTTGTTCACGTTGGAGATTTTCTCGTTCTATGGGAGTGAAAGTAATTGCTGAATAATCATCCAGGTAAGATTTTACTTTTTGTGAATGTATACCGAGAGGTTTAGGAAAATGGTTTCTCTTAAAAATTATTTTCTCTTGGATAAAATTGTATTATAACTACTTAATCAATAGAAAAATGTTCCTCAAATTAAGGCATTTATTAAAATTCAAAGACGGAAATTAAGGCGGACTTAGGGACACAAAAAGCGTGCACAAAAATAATAAAATAATAAAAAAATGTTGAAATAAGCGAAATTTCAAACAACAACAAATTATTACTAAACAATCATGATAACATGAAGTACTCAGAATAAAGCAATTCAATAACTCTCTTCCCGACCCACGTTCCAAAGAAACCATTTTACAGGCCGACATCAGTATCTTTCTTTCTCCCTTTATATAGGCTCCCTGATTAAAAATATAATCTTCAAAAATATTTTTGGCTCTCGAAACCTAATAGAGATATCGTTTTAATTCCTGTATTTCCAAGAACCTTCATGTTTGTCGATACGCATCCATTCAGCTATCGTTATAGTATTTTTAAAAGTCTAATCCTTAATATGAGGCTAAGTGCGTAAAGTATTGATACAAATTCGTAACATTTGCGATGACATTCTTTGATATCATATAGGATGGATTGTTCCAAAATGTATTCACTTTTTATTTGAGTTAAAAATATTTTCATTTAGATATATGACGGTCAGGTGACTTTCATTTTGGAGCTCATTGCAAACCTAACGTGAAAAAGGAAATGAAATTTCAGTCTTTCCTGAAGCCAATGGATGCTGAATGGCTTCAATAGTTTATGCGTGTCGCTTGGAATATGCACCGCACGGCTTCATTCCATTGGACGAGTCCAGATAAAGAACCAAACGTGTGTTATTCGTCATTCAGAGGAAATAAATTGTGTCTTAAATAAAGGGAAAGAGTGCGAAACCCTTCTGATGTAAATCTTTATTTTAATCATTGGGGACGGTCAACTACGAGGGCGGATCATTAACGAACATTCCCACGGTCAGCTGAAGACCATTAAGTTGTTTCCTGAACAATGGGGTAATAGGGACATCGATTGCACCAATGAGAAAATGAGAGGCAGAGTTTTAACAGAAAATAAAATGTGAGATTTTTGGAAGGTCTTCTTGAGAGTCTTAGAGAGAATCGTCGTTTTGAAGGAGGTGAGAGAAGCTTCGAGTGATTCGGGCTTCTGAGTTAAAATCCACCCGATGAAGATCGATGGATTCCTTGAGCTATCCCAATAGTAGCCTGATAGCTTTTCTTGTGAGGTTGTTTCTCTAAAATTGAGGAACTATTCATGTATAATTGTCAACTGTGATGTAAATATTATCAATCACATTAACCTAGGTGAAAACTTGTTGTTTTTATGTACATAAGGCTGTCAGTAAAGAAATTCGGTTTAAACGCTACCCTCTTATTTGATTGCACAGTATCAAAACATTACGATAGATGCTGTGCAATAATGTATGAAATCGATCAAAATTCACTGTAATATGTAATTTTATGTATTACAATATAATGTTGAGCAATATTCTTCAATATCCCTGCCCATTACCTGGGCTTTTGGGATTTTCTGTTCTATTTAAAAAGATAAGCTTATGAATGAACCAAGTCTTGCCCTCTAGCTAAATTACCATTAATGATAAGAGAGCCAACGAAATCACCATCAAATTGAAATTAAAATACTATCATTGACAAATCATTAAGCCCCCCTGTAATAATAAATAAAAAAAATTGCGTATAATTCATGTTTAAAGTACTGCACCACTAAATAAGATTTATTGTTTATTGTTGCTTTTATACAACGGCATGCTGATACAAATTTGCATTTATTGTTTCATAATGTTTATTTATGCATTCAGTCTCTGTATTATTTCTCGTTGGAAAGTTAGCCCTGCGAATCGATCTTCGAGCGTGCGAAGGGCTCTTTGCGGGTCACTGGGCTCCTCTCTGCTCCAGTGAGCACCTATTCGACGACAATGGAGAGGCCATTTAGCCTTTTGGACGACGACCACTGAGCGAACCCTCTGGGCGGTTTTATCTAAATCGCACTATTCAAGGGATTCTAACTGTGTCCAAACAATGCGTTTGAACTTTTTGCCTATTTTTAGACTTTTCCCGATGTTCCGGTAGCAATGGAAATAGTTGTATTTTATGATGTAAAAGTGTCGTTGCAGCGTCCCCCCGCCCTTCTAACGGTTGAGTCTATATGCCGGTAAAGCTGAAACATGGCAGAAATATCCCATTGGATTATCTAATATACTTAAATAATAGAAAATAGTTTCGAAAAATGATTATCTCACTCTGCCCTTTATTTTGGGGGAATATTGGGGGGGGGATATTGGAACAAGATGAATAAAATTAGGTTTTGAAAATGGACTTTAATTCTTTTTCATTTTTATTTTTCGTATCGGAAATATTATGGTCCCTTCTAATAATATTTTATCAAAATATGTTCTTAAGTATGAATAATATGACTAGGATCCACTTTTAAAAATATAGGTTTTGTAATTTAAAAATAATTGAATCTTGAAAATTAGCGAACGTTTAGTTTTCCACTACACGATATATAGAAAATAGGGTTTTTAAATTATTACTGTCTGACTATGAGCTCAATAGGTTAAACAGGAGTGGTGTTTTTTTTTTTTTTTTTTTTTTTTTTTCGAAATGTTCTCCTATGTTCTTTGCTAAATGTACATCGTTAACCGTTGCCATTGATGATCAATATTACGAAATAGATTATTAAAGTACAATTTCTAACGATCTACTTAGGAACATTATGACTCAACTGAGAGCCTGGTCTCTCCGTAACTGTCTCGCATACTTTTTTTATAAATGTAGATGTGTCTTAACCGTATACCATTAATGAACAATAATTAGGAAAGAGTTTATGAGAGGGTGATTGTTGCAGAATTTATCGCTGAAATGCAATGAATATAAAATATTGAAAAATAGAATCTTGTATTTTAGACCCCCTTCCGACAGAGAACTACAATTGTAATTATAAAATCACGTATCAAATTTCATAGATTTAAATCATTTCATATTTTAGTTATTGGGTTTACATCCCTGTGAAAATATAGACCTACGAACAGTGAACCTCTTTACAGATTTAACTCCAAATTTGACCAATATTTATAATTTAGATGTTACAAATGTGTTAGAGGTTCGAAATTTGGTTGTAATTTACGATGCATATCAAATTTCACCCATCTATCACTGAACTCTTTTGAGTCATCGTTCTAGAAGACAGACAGACGAGATAAATGTAATTCCTAAAATATGTTTTTAGAATTCACAGAAATCCGAAAGATTATCAAATCTCGAGTTCGAATTTTTGGGCTATTGTAACACTTTTTTTCTTCATATACTTCATATAAGAGAAAGTAAAAATGAACGATATGGAGAAAGGAAACCTGCTATTTTGTCTCCATCAAAATTGAAATTTTTGTCAAATTTAGAAAATGTTTTTTAATTTGGTGGTAATGCTGTCTGTTTTCAAGCTTATGGGCATTGGATATCATAACTAGAAAATGCTATAAGCTAGAAAAATGAAATTTTGCATATAATTTTATTATCAAAATTGTGGATCTCTATCACATATCTAAATGGTTTGATTTTGTGTTGGTTTGTATATTCGCATGTTTGAGAATGCGATATTTAAGAAAATATACCGACTTAAACAAAAAAAAAAACATTTAGTTTATAGCTTTTTTCCACCAAAATTATAGATTTGTGCCAAATTTTATTTCCAATTAGATAAAAGCAAGTAATCTAAAACGCGTACTCAAATTTTATTATTATCATGTCAGAAAATAATGTTATTTGGGAGATGAGGGTTTTGGCATCAACAAAAATCTGTAGGTAAAAAATAAATATTTTATTATTTGCATGAGAATCAAGTTTTAATAACACGTTGCCATTATATTTGCAAAAGCTCTGATTTTTAAAAAAATAAGTTAATGACTACAGCAAATAAAACCTGAAAAAATGTCATTTTGAACACGTGATTATATGAAATGAAATAAATAAAAAATGGGACATGTTTTTAAACCATAAATGCGAGCCAAAGTTTTTCGGATCGTTTGCTATAATACTAAAGTGACTCATTCAAGGAAACGATTAAAATGAATAAAAATATAATTTAAACTACACGAGCATGCGGTGTTTGTCCGTTCAAGAAATTATATTCTTACATGATACATTGAAATATGCATAGCAGATTTCTTTTTAATATTTATTATGATATAAAACTTAAGAACGTCTTATTGTGTTAATATAGGAAATAAGTAAAGAGGAAAATATTCTCTTCAGTTCCACTGTGATGTAGAAACAAAAGCCCTCTCACCAACTCGAGAAGTTTTTGGTCAGTAATTTTAATTCTGCATGCCATTAAATCACGGTTCACAATCACAAATTCAATCCAATGTATCTCATGAAGTTTCAAAACGAGAAAAAAATTACATATACAATCAATATGTGTCGCTTTTTTTCCTCGTATTAATTAGACAGAGTGTCAACGTTTTTAAGAATTCCAAATGTATTTGCTTTCGACTTATGTTTTTTTAAAATTATGAAGCGATTTTTAAACTGTTGTAACCTTTTCCCTAAATCTTTTTTTAATGGTGACATATTATACAGGAGAAAAAAATTCTTTGTTTATCTTTTCACTTATTTTGTTTCGACAATAATTAATCTTTTTTTTCGGGGAAAAAAGCATTAATTGTTTGTGACGATTGCAGTCTAAACTCATTTGTGGTCTTTTTTGGGAGCTTATTTTAATTAACAATTGTTATTTTAAAAATTAGTCCTTCTGCATATGCCATTAAATAATTGCGAAAGTAATTATTTTTTTCTCGTGATGAATTTGAACTAATTAAGAAATTGAAAATAGCTTTTAAAGTTAATTAATTTTCAATTTTGATATTTATCAAGCATATTTCAATATTTGATGTATTCTGACTGCTTGATTTTTTTTGTCAAAAAAATGAATATGTTCGCTTCTTTCTAATAAGTATAACTTTTTTTATTATATCCACAAATTTGAAAGAATACCCAAAATATATTACTGAAACTAAAAAGTCAAAAATAACAAATGGAAACCAATTTTAATATTTCATCAACAAAACTGTTTTTATTGAGATTTCAGAATCGGTCAATCATATAGGTCTAGTTTTTATTTATTTATTTATAGTTACTTTCGATTCATTAGGAGATTATTAGGATGGACCTAATGATAGTACTTATTTTCAACATTTGTTTGATGCTTTACTGTAAAAACAGAAATAGAATTTATAAATGGTTTTTTAAAATTAAATATGTCGATTTTCTTTTTCTGAACTATGCAAAATATCAAGCGAACATTTTTAAAACTAAATATTCGTCATATAGAGAAAAACTGAAATTTTTTAGGATTAACTAAAGAATTGTTCTTAATAGAAATGTATAAAATTTGAAGTTTTTGAAAAACGTACAGAATTGTTATGTACTCGAGTTCATGTCATTAAGTCAAGAACTGTACTTAATACAAATTCATAAAATTTAACAATTTTGAAAAATGAAGTGAATTATAATGTCCTTGAGTTCATGCCATTCACTCAAAAACTATACTTTATATAAATGTATGGAATGAACAATTTAGAATCATGATCAGAATTATATTGTACTCCAGTGCATTCCATTAGCTGAAGAGCTATTATTTATATAAATTTTTGAAGCTTAAAAAAGAAAAGTGACCAGAATTATACTGTACTCGAATGTATGTCATTAATTCAAAAACTTTATATAAAGTTATAAAAAGTTAGAAAATTGACTAAAATTGTAAATCTGAATCGGTTCTAAGGACAAATCCATCTGTTTGCTGACTCTCTTTCCGACTTTCTGTTCATGGGCTTGCAAACATGATAATAAAACAAGAATGCAGCAAACTAGAAAAATGAGATTTTACATGTGGACTTAGTATTTGAATCGTGGGCCTGTATCAGATTTTGGATCCTATTGGCTAACAGAAGGACGCTCAAAATCTTCTCATTCAATTTCAATAAATTCAACAGCAAAGGCCTCACAAAAAGCAGAAAGTTGGGTGAGAGAATATTCTAGTCGATTCATTTTGTTTGCAGCACAACTCCGACATTAAAATATTTGAGCCCATTTTAAAGAAGAAGAAAGAGAGAGAGAATTTCACTGACTAGATTCTTGGTTCTTTTCTGCAGAAGCGTGCATGCAAATCAACCTCCCTTTAGAAATGGGGGTGGATGCAAATTTGATGCAAAGTTGAGGGCATCGGAAAAAGTCTTTCCAGACCAATTCCGTTGTTTTCCGTTTTCATTTTCTGCCCGTGTCTCCTCCGACGAGAGAGCATCCATCGCCGGGATTACCGACAAGAGAGGGGAAGGGGGCGATTAAATTGTTGCGACGATTCGGGGGGACGAAGTAACAGATAGCGGCAATGCCAGAAAATGTTACTGAAAATGACTTTTTATATTCGCATATTCAGTTCCTCTGCTCTGTCGCTTATTTAACGAAGACTTATTTATTATGCTATTGTCGTCCTTTTATTTATTTTTTCATATACGGAATTTTACAAAGAGAAAGTGTAACTGTCAAAAAATTCCACTTCGTAATGTGATGAATCAGTATGTCCTCAGCATTTTGACAACACTATGACTGAAAAATGCATCGAAATCTGAAATATAAAATTTTGAATTTGCTTCCATGTCTAATTTGTTGATTTTCATCGAAATCTGAACGAAGATCCGTCGAGCCTCTGAACACAGTTCGCATACACGTAACGTTAGCTAGTCTAATAAGCAATTTTTTAAAATCAATTCCTACCTAGGTTAAAAAGAAAAAAATATTTTAGCTACTTTTTATTGAATAATTACAATTGTTGCCGTTGTTCTCGTGTTTCACTTTACAACGGAAGGAGGGGTGCAGTAACTTCTGAGGGTATAGACTCCTAAATACCCGAGAGAAAAAGTCTGAATTCTAGCTCATACACGTTACATACCCATTTTATGGGACAGACTTCATTCATACACTTCATTCATTCATCCACAGATCGCAATTTAGATCTGGAACAGAGAACGATCACCTCTGACTCAGTATCTTCAGAGGTATTACTCTCGACATGGAAGACTTTGTGAACACGACACACACACACACACACACACACACACAAGAAGAATCCTCGGTTGGTGGGTTAGAACTCGAAACTCAATGGATGGGAATCCAACCAGGCTATGACTATCCCAGCCTAGTAATTATAACTACTATAAATAATTGATCAAAAAATCACAAGAGGCGTTGAAATTATTACAGTTTCGTAGCAAAAAATTATAGTAGCCAATTGAAGATACAAGGCCAATTGCGGCAAAAAAATTTCTACTCCAGTTGGGGTAACAAGATAAAACTTTCAAAATAAAAATGTTTCAAAATTTTCAAGATTAAAATTTCAAAAAGAAATTTTTAATTTTCTTTCATTTGTATTATTTTAATTCGAAAATACTTCAAAATGAATAAAAAAACTATTAATTAACAATGTTTAATTTTAAATGCATCAAATATTTAGAAAATAAACAGAATTGTTTGAAATAATGAAATGGAAACCTGTTTAGCATAACCTCATTAGCTAGGGGGAAAACAAACTGAATTCGTTATTTATTTGGCTGTGGGGAAATGAAGATTTTTGGCGATTAATTTAGTTTTTAATTACTTAATAAAAAAATTATGAATTAATATTTGAAAAAAACTGTATTAACATCTAGTATAATACACTACAAGTTTAAAAAATTTTACTTGAACCTGAGTGGATGAATAAAAAGTATTTTATTAACGGTTGAAAATTTGAACAAGATGCATAAATAAGGAAAGTTTGAGCTAGTAGTAGGAATAAAGGAAATTTATCAATAATTTTAAAGGTTTGAACAAACTTACTTACTGGTAAAAATCCAAAACGTACTCTCTATTTATTTTTTTTGAAATAAAGAGTACGTTTTGTACGCTTCGTACATGAAATCTAAAAATACTTTATTTTATATTTATATAAAAGCAGCGGAAGAGCAACCCCCCCCCACCCCCCGAAATTTTCTCACATAATCTCTAATAAATGTTTTTACGCATTTTTAACCGAATGTCATTCTCGAATTAGAGTTACGAATAAACTTATTCAAGAGCATTTTCTGGCGATTGTTCTCTGGAATATTGTTAATACACAACCACTGGACCACTGAATGTAATTTTTGGATTCCTTTTTTTTACACCGATTGGAGCCAAAATTTGACTCAAGAGTGGAACTGCTTTTATAAAATCACATACCAAATTTCATGTATTTAAGTCAGTGCATTTTTGAGTTATCATATTTAATTACTTATGATAGTATAAATCATTCAAAATCTCCAGTTATAATTTTTTGAAGATTACAATATTTTATCTTTGTTCAAAAAGATAAAAAAAAATCAGGAAAACATGTCAGCTGTTTTAAATTGAACTATTCGGTTCTTTTAGAATAATCAAGATATTCAAAGTCAACGAAAGCCTTTCCTACTTGTAGAATATTAATATGCTTTATTGTTTTTCTGCTTTACATATACAAGAGTATATAAAGTATTGAAACCTTTGGAATGTGCTTTATTCCTTGGATGATTCTGATTATCCCGAAAAAAAGTCAAAGTAATAATTTCTTCAAAAATTCTAAACATTCTGATACACTATTTACTCGGAATTGCTCCAATTTTGAGAAGAGAGTTATTTTCCATCTACACTTTCTGAGTGAGACTGAGGCACTCTTGTAACAAATAACTCGTTAAAACTCTCACAGATGAGCCTCCACGAGCAGAAATGATGACTCGCGGCTTCGCTACCTCCGGACCTCGGTCTCCATTAATTACATTTTCTTTCCGTAGAATGGCAACATTCCATGAGCAGATTTCGCGCCTCGTCTCCGAAAATGAGTTCGAATATTTTGTTTCATTTTAAAGCACGGAAAACAGGGAACAGGGTTGCTTTTTTCAAGCTTCTCTTTTAATCTTGTGTTTTTGAGAGAAAGAATGGAGGATAATAACAACTTTTCAGAGAACTTGTCAAAGTATGAATGGAATTCGAAACAGTTGACCGCCAGTGAAAGAAAGAAAATGGCAAATTGGATGAGTGTTGTTCTGAAACTTCTCTCACTTGAACGAAATGGCTCCATTTGTGGACATTGTAAAAACATTGTAAGGGGATTGTGCGGTGTATGCGTTATAGAATCACAATTGCGAGTGGACTGTATAAGCGTTTATTTTTTGCGTGTTAGCGAGACAGTTTCAGAAACTGTTCTGTTCGTATTATATGGTTGCCAGGTTGAATTGGTTACAGAATTCGCCAAGGGGAGATGTCCCAGCGCCAAAGGCATGATTTTACAAGTACGGAACAGGGATTGTAACAATTTATTATGTTGTGGTTTCTGAGTAGGAAACTTTCGGAGTTCATAACTTATTCCGAAGTTATATTCCTTACGTTTTCTTTTTTTCCGTTCTTGTTATTAACTGGTGAGATTACTTAAATACTTATTGAGTCAACATTTGAGTTGTTGATGAAAAATTTATTTACCTGATTGCCTTGCCCAGTACTGTAATGAAATTTTATTAAATTATCAGCAACTACTTAAAATTTATTAAAATGTTTCAGAATTTTATAAATGATTGCAAGTTCCTACCAAAGAATAATGAAAGTAAAATATATAGATTGGAGCAGTTTTGACTAAACGCATTATAATTTCGCTTTACCCAGGCCTCATTCAGTATGAAAACACGAAGGTGGACATCCTCACTTACATGCAATCTGGTTTTATGGCTTATCTTTTCCTACTGAATATCAATAAATTACTTAAGAAAAAAACAGCTGGTGGGGTTTCCCCAAACGTCCTGGCATGCCCTCTAATACATATGTTATCCTCCACTTCAAATTGTATACCTTTGGTAAGGCATATAACGCTTTCTATGGCATGACTTACAATATCTACGAAATATTGATGAATAAAACAGTTTTACTTATCTATCGTATGACTTATGGCGAATATTTTGGTGTTTAATTACTGGCAAGCAGTTAATAATATCCGAACTTTTTAAATCTAATTTGTGTCTTAGATGTGCTTCCCTAATCGATAGAAGCAAAATCTTAACATAAAGTTACACTTTCAGTCACAGAATCACAAATTTGCCATATTTGAATGATCACATTTACTTATTTTTGAAAAATATATCAGCAGATGCTCAATTCCTTGTTGGATTTGAATCAAAATTTGATAGGTATCCTCAATGCGGATGTTAAATCTTTTTACATAATTTTACCATCTAATTCTCTTTATTTTATAGTTATGGTGTTAACTTATACCCAAACAGCTGAACAGAAAGATTATCTCTTATTGAATTTTTCTAGAAACTGTATAAAAAATCTACAAATTGGTGTAAGGCTATATGCCCGATTTTATCCGTGTTTTTCGCTGGCTTTCTGGCACAGAAGTAGCACGTCTTCCTCGTGTTCTGTGAGTCCCGGGTTCAAGTCCCGATTCGGGCATGGTTGTTCTTCTGTGTTCTATCTGTGAGATGTGTGAATGTGCCTCCCCCCCTGTAAAAAGGGGCTGTGCAAGCGTGCGGGTGTGTGTTTCATCTTCATATGACCTAGAAGTCAGACTTCTGCCCTCGTGTCCTCAGGGGGTCCATATCCTCAGAAGCTACTGCACCCCTATTTCGGTGATAAAAAAGCGGTCACAACATCATCATCATCTGTGTTTTTCAAAGGGTCTTTGAATTTTCTTTCTCACAGACAGATCGATAAAATTTCGTAATTCCGAAAATGCCTTTTTCACACTCTGGAAGGTCTACAACATACAGATTCATCAGAATCTCGAGTTTTTAGACGATTACAACACTTTCTCTATATTTAATATACAAAAAAAATTAAAAACAAATAATATAAAAACATTTAAAATGCCTTTCTCGGGTTTACAATTTTTTATATCCTTTACGTGAAAAATGCTGAGATCATCGCATTTTACAGATTGGGCTACTGCCTGTCGATTTCAAAGTTCATTACCAACTGCTTAAACTTTACTTAAAGTATTACAACTTTATTAGATTAAATGAATAAATTAATAATTAAAAAACTGTATTAACGCCAAGTGTCATCCACTACAAGTTTAAAAAAGGAATTTAAACTTAAGTGGGTGAATCAAAAGTATTTTATCAACGATTGAAAATTTGAACGAGATATATAAAAGAAGAGTGTGAACTAATGGCAAGAATTTTTTTTAAAAAATGAGTAGAATTTTCGTCTCGACGTCTGTTGGTAAAATCGAACTGCTCACGTATAAAATACTATAAACTTCCTTAATTTTATTTTTAATTAATTAAATATTTGAAATAACCATATTAGCATCAAGTGTCGTCTACTTTAAGTTTTTAAAAATGCATTTGAACTTGTAGGGATTAAAAAAGTAGTACTTTATTAACGATTGAAAATTCGAACAAGATATATACAGGGAAAATGTGAACTAATGGTAGGAAATGAAAAAAAGTGGCGTCTGAAATTGGATGGAGAAAGAAGGAATTTGCTATATATTTGATACTACTATGATTTTTCATTCGAATTGATGGTGAGGATTTTGCGTTTCTAAAACAAACTTGATTCTTGATAAAACATTAATACATTTTCATTAACGTTAACAATACTGAAACGTCAAACAGTTTGTAATTTTTTAAATGCGTGGCATTTTCAGAAAATAATTTCTTTTTGAACCCAAAATGGTTTCATTGTGGGGTAAAGATTTCTGTAGCATCGAATTCATCCTCCAAAAACTGAATGATTGACTGTGTGAGAAGGCAGGAGAAAAAAAACCGATCATGAATTCCAGACTAGCCATGATTACGATTGCAATATTTCAGTTTCGGGGAATAGGGATGCCCTCATGTTTTATTCTTCCTCTAATCCCCACGAAGATATTCGAACACGAATATTATGACGTTTATCGAGAGGATGATGATGATGATGATTTCTCTGCCTACTCTCTATCCCCAAATGGAAAAAAAAGAACATTTTCATTACTTAAAGAAGGAAATTCGATCGCTGTCCATCCCTTCCCTTTCCCTCCCCCATGCTCTTGATTCGAATGCACGTGAGGGAGTAAAATAAAATTAAAAATTCCTTCAGAGAATCTTTTAAAGATATTCGGAAAGGGAGTCACGACTGATCGCAATCATCATCTGGAAGGGTGGGGAAGGGGGACAGACGTGAAATGAAATGATACTTTTGAATGGAATAGATGAGGTGCGAGGCATAGCGGAAAGCTGCGGTATACTTTCTTTTATCGCACCATTTTTGTCTTTTACTTGCTGAAAAGTGGGGTGGGATTTTCGTGAAGGGGTGTTCTCCTACTCAAGCTCCTTCCTCGTTTTATTTGTCAGTTTTTATAAAGTTAATCCTCCTGGTTTCTTTAGAATATCTTCTGAGGCCTCTGGAGTATAAAGATACAGTAGATAAATATCCTCCACCTAAGATCCGCTTATATATTTCTCTTAAATGGAATTCAGGGTAAGTCTTCTGCCACCGACTTTCTCGCATACTAACACAATATGATGAGTGCTCTGTGCTTTATATAGTGCAGCAAATGCGCATACGTTTGCATCTGTTTTCATTAGTCCATTGTATTTAAAATTCAACAATTTATAAAAAATATTTATATTTGGGTAATATACCGAATTCCATTATCTATTTTACTACGCTTTTAAAAATCCCGTTTGCATGTGACCTGAGTGACAGAAAGAAAGACTTTTAACCCTTTGATTTTGTTTCAAAATTGTCTAATTGTCTATATTCTGCTAATGAAGTTATGTGACAAATAATCGAACTTTCTCATTACATTTTTCAACTATCATTATCTTTTACGTGTGAATATCAAACAATAAATTTTCCATTGACAAATTTCATCCAAAAAAGTTCCACGTCGCCCTTCCGTTCTTTGGTGAATTTCATCCAAAAAAATTCCACATCGCCACTTTATCCATTAGTAAACTTCAATTCACCATTTCATCAATTGGCGAATTTCGTCCAAAAAATTCTCTTTCACATTTTTGTTTACTGAGGAATTTCGTTCTAAAAATTCCACTTCATCATTTTCCGCATGAGCGAGTTTCTTCCGAAACAATTCCACTTCACTGTTTCGTCAATTAGCGAATTTAAATAAATTTTCCATTGACAAATTTTCAACAAATTCGTCTTCAAATTTTTCTCCATTGGGAAGTTCATCAGAAGTAATTCCACTTCACTATTCCGTCAATTGGCAAATTTCATCCAAAAAATTTTCTTTCCCATTTTCGTCTATTGACAAATTTCATTTTAAAAATTCCACTTCCCCATTTCCCGCATGAACGAACTTCTTCCGAAACAATTCCACTTCACTGTTTCGCAAAGTGGCGAATTTCAGTAAAAAAAAATTCCTCTTCACATTTTCCTCCATTGGAAAGTTCAGCAAAAACAATTCCACTTCCACAAGCAGTTTGATACCATCTATGAATTTTATTCAAAGAATTTTCTTTTAACCATTTGAAACACATCCATTTTAAACACTCCACTCTTCTGGGATCAAGAACTGACCAAGTGGTGAAACTTTGAACTTCGTTATATTGAAGCATTAAAAAAAAATTTCTATTTTAAAGTCTACACCGAGGAGGAATCGCCAATCAAGAACATCACTTCTTCCTCGAAGCGGCCGTGAATGGGTTTTTAAATATTGAAAATCGAAACTAGTTAGTTTTTTAATAAGACATTTGAAATGTAGTATCTCATATATCTGAAGTTAAATTAACGAAGGAAGGGGAAACAATCTATTAAAAGCTCTCCCATCTCTAAATGATATAAATGTATAAAAATGATTTGTTAATTTCTTGAATAATCTAGAATCTGTGAATAACCTAAATTGAAACACCGTACAGTTTTCTTTTAATAATCCTCCCCCATGTAGGTCTGATAAGAAGACCGCGTTTGATTGAATTTGTTTGCTGGAACTACTGTTCTTTTCAGAGAGTAACACTGTGTTTTCAATCGTCGAATGCATTCGATGATTCAACCAATCGGAAGCGTTATCTAATTATTGTCTCTTCTCCCCCTAATGCTTTTGAGTAATGATTAAAGCCAAGAGCAGTCATTGCCGAACTTTTACTTCAGGGTGCCGCCTCTTTTAATCACGTGATACTGTCATAAACTTAAACGATATCGCTGGACATCCCTTTATCGTCTGCGAACCATAAAAACGACCGACTAAACGATTTATGCCTCGCACTTTCTTGGAGCCCTTAAACAAGGTGTTGCCGAGAAAACGCTCATCAAGTGAGAGTAATTCGTGGGTTTAGAACGTGCGAATCGCCTGTGGAAAAGTGCGTGCGTGCGTGTGTGTGTGTGAGTAGGTGTTCGAAAGAACAAGAAACGGTCGGTCGTGACGCGGAGCATCAGGCTACTGAAAAAAATCCGGTACAATAAATCTCGCCCATTAGCCTTTTATATAAATACTCAGCGGTTTGATACCTTTCATAAAAAGGGTAATTTTTGTCTCGAAAAAAGTGGTTTTAGGTGCTCGGAGTATGCTAATCAGGTGGTAGACACGAAAAATGAGCGTGATAAGAATTTGTGATTGTTTCCAGTTTTCTTAAGCATTTTTTTAAAAGACGTAATCTATGCATCAAATGTAAATGAAATTTAAAAGTATAAAAGGAAGCTGGATATTTTTTTATGGAATTATGCTGTCTTCTTATTTCGTCATATTGGATATAAAATAAGTATGCCTCGAATTTTCTTCATTACAAATTTTTGTACTAATTTAATTAAATGTTATGAATGTAGAAATAAGTAATATAAAAAAAAATTAAGGTTGATTCCTACTTAGGGCATCAAAGAAATATTTTATTTTAGTTACTTTTTATTAAATAATTTCAATTAATATAAATAACTAGCATTCCCGTACCCGGCATTGCTCGGGTGATGAAATTAGCGGGAGATAACAGTGCTTCGTGCACTTTGTTAAGGAAATCCCCTATAATAATTACTTATTACTTATAATTTTTTTCTAATTTTGGGAGGGTCCCGACGCCCTTGGACTCTTATATGTATTCCCTTGTCCTTAACCGGTCCTTAACGATCCTTTTAAAGTATTGATTTTCTTTGCAAACGCAGGCCATCCACATTTTATTGTTAAAACTTTGTGTAAGCAAGAATTCTTTGAATACAACATTTTTTTTGGGGGGGGGGGGGGGTTCTGGTGCTAAAATTATTAAGCTGCTTGATGAACTGACTGGAGAAAGCTACATAAAATTGGCAGTGGGAAAAACAGACTCCTCTAAAGTCGATCCCTGCTACTTTTAATGTCTGTCCTTCAAACGTATAAACGGTTATTGCAAAGCAAACTTTTACAGGAAACTGCACTCTTCTAAATTCAAAAGGACAGTCCGAAGGAATTAGTGGAACTCTAAAAAAAACTTATTCGATTCAGTACGTAGTATTCAGTATTCGTAGCTTCGATTTCATACTTATTAAGTTTAGTCACTTGTAGTCTGGTGCAATTGCATAACTTTGGTGGACAAAGGTTTCGTAGTAGTATTACTGGTGTCCCAACTTTCAGGTGAAGTATGTGAGGTGGAAAACCTGGATTGAATTCATAAGATGCGTAATTTTTTGCTGGATTGTTTCAAAATCGATCAGGATGTGCCAAAGCAATGCTAAATTATATTTTTAAAAGTTTAGTCTCATTTTTATTTATCAATGGATTAGATTTGCAATGTTGAAGAGGAAAAGTCAATAAATGACAAAAAAATAATAAATGTGCAATTTTTTTTATCTGATTTTTACAATATTTCACACGATTTTGAAAAATTTATCCAATTTTATGAAAAAAAAACGATTAAGTTATCTTGAAAAGTTTCGGCGTAGTTGAATATTAAGGCGAAATTTCGCCTCTTCGTTAAAAAACATATTTTCTGTATTTTCCCAGCTAAGCGTCTATTTTACAGGGTTGTTCCAGAAATAAACCAATCAAAATAAACGTTTTTTTTTTAAATAATTTTTAATTTTACCGTCGATATTTCGTAAAATAAATTATACCTTCGTGGTCTACGATAGAAAGACCATCCGATTCCACTGCGATATTGAGTATAAGTTGAACGGATGCGTAAAGATGACAATTTTAAAAACACGGTTTTACAGGATGAAACTGGATGCATCATCAATCGCTGTTCCGAAAGACCATGTTTCACTCGGAAAGTAGCATTACAGGTTTTAATCTCACAGAAATTAAGGTGATTTAATTAATATCTCCCGAACTAATTGATATTTCGAAAAATAAACTATCCTATCTTTTAAGTTGGATCAAACTGCAAGTGGTGTGTAAATTTTATTAAAATCGGTTAAGTAGTTAAGGTGTCCATCGCTGACAAACAACGTGACGCGTAATTTATATATATTAAGATGTATCAAAAATGATTGATTTTCGCAAGAATCGAACTCGCATTCTTCACCTTCACGCGAAAAATACTGAAATCCTCGCACTTTACCGATGGAGCTACTGCCTGTCGATTTCAGATGTCATTACTAACTTCTAAAACTCTATTTAAAGTATTGAAAATTTATTAAATTTGATGAATGAATTAATATTTGAAACAAACTATATTAACATCGAGTGTAATCCACTAAAAGTTTTTAAAAAAACGTATTTGAACTTGAGTGGATGAATAAAACGTATTTTATGAACGACTGAAGATATGATCAAGATATATATAGGGAGAGTGTGAATTAATAGTACTAACTGAATGAAATTTTAGAAACTATTTTTGCGTTCTGTTGCGCAAGAGCTACAAAATTTTATCTTGTTTCATCATGTTCTTGATAAAACGAAATTATAATATTTTCAAAACTTATGAATTAATTCATGAATTTCATTTGGTTTCCATAAGCTTGGCGTCATTTGGTAGAGAATTAGAAGAAAAAATAATTTCCAAGTCTCGTTATATTTGAAATAATTGAAACAAAATAATAAATAATTAAAAACTATAAATAGTCACAAAAAAGTAAAACATACATTAAATTAAATAATCGTATGTTTTAGTACATTTTTAAAAACTCCTTTAAAAATACTTACCATCAACATTTTTTTTCCCATGCAAAAACTTGTTTCGATAGGTGTCTGATCAAATCTAAATTTAGACGATCTCAAATCTCCTATATAATCTTAAGATGAATAAATTTTAAATATGTGCATGGTACAATTCTAAGTAATAACTAAAAATTGGGTTCTAAAGGGTCTTTTTCAGCAATAAATATAAATAAATAAACAAAATGACTAATGGAAATTGACAAGAAAATGAAAAAAGGAAGAAAAAAAATTAACTACTGCTCTACATTACTTGTTTTTCAAAGACATAAATGAAACGTTATGAAATATCTTCCAAACTTCGGCTGAATGTCCGGGCCCTTTTATCACTGACGTCAGAAATTCGAAGCACAATACCTGTCACTCTGTAAGAATCGGAAAAGCAAGACTTCACATCTTCCAGAAGGAGATTAAAACTCTTCATCTTTCAAAGAGCTGTTACTTTTTTCATCTTAAAACGATATATTTCAATGAAAAGCTCTTTTTTTTCAGAAGTGAAATTCGTTTGATTTTGACTCTGAATTTGTTTTTATATTTCTCCTTTTATATTTAAAATATTTTTATTTATTAACTGTCATTACCCTGTATAGAATTGTAGACAGATAATTATCATTATTCTGTCTTTCCATTAGTTTATTGTACATTCTTCTTAAAGTTGTTATTCGTCATAATAACATTGGAAGAGTAACCTTTCCTTGTTTTCTTTTTTTGTATGCACACAAAATGGTGCCTTTTCTGATGAGCTTTACAACACTTTGAAGAAAATAAAATATGCATTCAATCTTCTTTTTAATCATTTAGCTCTAAATTTTCTTGCTATTTTATTTTTTAGAATACTTGTAAAGCTTCACGTACTTGCCAATATTTTTGAGTTATTACAGGTATATTCTCCTGAATAAACAGTTCGACAAACAACCATCGTCTTTTATGGATTGGACTAAAATGTTATAAACATCTGCTATTCTGAAGACATGTCGAATTTCTCTCGTTTGTTTGATTTGTTATTTTAATTACGGCTTTCAAATGCATTGACGTATTTCGTTCGAAAGTTTGCAGAAACCGTTAATTTTGGACTGTTGACCGTTCAGACTGTGGATCAAATATTAGTCCTGTATCTCTTTGCATTTATAAATTAACGTGCTCACAAATAGTTAGATATAACTACAAAATTGTATTTTTGGGACTCTTGAAAAGTCTGAAATAACGGGATACAGTCTCTCCTAATCTAGATTTCCATGGCTATTTTATTTGTCTATACTTTTTGTTCGAGGGAAAAAAATCCTTTTTAGAGCCTCTATATCTAGTAGAGCATTTACTGACCACTTAGTTCAGGCAACTCCCTTCGTAATTGATGAGCACCATGAGGCATTTCTGCTCTGTCGCTTCGTTTCGTTAGGGACCACCATTTTCTAACTGGTGCCCCCCCTCACACACACGCACACCACTTCATTAGAGGGATGTGTAGAGAATGATTTGGGTGTGAATGCCGGGTGAGCATTGGAGTGCTTTTCTGTAGAAGATACCCCCTCCTCAAATCAGTTGGCATGATTTAATAAGTGCTGTTCTGTAACGCTGATGGCGATGTTGATGCTTCGTATCTGTAGCTTTCTTACTTTCTGGTTGGCTGGTTGTTGGATTTTATTGGCGCATGAGCGAAGTTTGGCCATGTTGTATCGAGCATATGGTAAATCAATTGGTTAATGGTATGGTTTTCTGGTAATGGAAGATAAAAATTCAACTCTATTGACATTTTATATTTCACGTATCTGAAAAGGTCATCTTTAGATGTGCATTTGGCTGTGAAAGAGGTAACATAAGAAATAGAGACTAATAAAATTTGGCCTGCATCATTTCAGAAGTGAATGTTTCTATCAAATGTTGAAGGAAATCCGTCAATGAATGGTTTATCTATTTGCTCATCTCAGAGTATAGAACTTTAAAATGCCATACGAAAGATAGATGGAATTCGGATATGATTTTATATTAAAAACTGAAGCTTTTTCTCATAATTTCAATCACATTTACTGAAGTTTGTTGATTGATGATTGATAGTTATACGAAATCTGAAAGTCTTGAATGCTGTAAATAAATAATACAAAAATTTACAAAAATATGAAACACTTTTCTTCTTAAAATATCAAGAATCTGTGTTTTATTTCGTGATCATTTTTAGACATCCGCTTTCATTTCCGATTCGAATGTGCTGTTACTATTCTGGAGTAAAGTGGTTGATTGTTTTGTGCGCTGCCAGAAGTGAAACAGCTTCTCAGACTCCCAAACGTAAGTGTCAAGTTTAAAAAAAAGTTCCTCTTTAAATTGTTCTTGCGCCTGCTCCAAGCACTCGAGAGGTCCTCCAGTCCGAACAACCCCCTTGTTCTCTGGCAGCGCACCCCCGCCCGCTGACGTCAAGCGCAGCTACATTTAGAAAGTAAAAAGAGTGGCTCGACACTTTTTGAACACAGCGGGATGCTTTGTTCCAGGCACGAACTCTGAATTTTGGACTTTAGAAATTGGAACATGTCCTTGCACTCCCGCGTGGTATGTCACTTGAGAACAGATGCTCTGCAGTCAATGAACCAGTGGCGTTAACGAGTGGAGTAGAAAGGGTTGAATAGTGCCTTCGGCGTACAAATGTTTATTCTCTCGTATACGAAGCATAGAGAAAAGTCGAACAAGAGATTTTGGAGCATACTTAAGTTTTAGACCATCCTGAATGCGAAAAATATATTTTTGACATTATATCTGTCTGTCCGTAGGTAACAAAGACAACTGAAAAATGCTTTAAGCTATATGGATAAAATTTTATGTATATTTTTAACACCACACTTGTAGATTTTTATCAAATTTTGAGCAAAATCCGTTCGGGGGAAGTGTTTGCTTGGTTGTTCGAATATAAATTAACATGACATCAGCAAAACGAAGAGAACGAGTCATTTAAAAAAATCACCTTGTACGTTGATGAGATTGAAAAATATAATTTTAAATGGATAAACAAAAAAGAAGTTGCAATTA
>JAOUZG010022257.1:85639-107471 GCA_026289955.1 Argiope argentata
GGTAAACAATGCCTCGATAAACAAGATACATATCTGGAATAGAACACCGAATCGAAAGCCGCTCTTGTGTCAAAAGAAAGCTGAGAAAAAAAATGGCCGTTTTGATGTCCTCTCTGATAAATGGGCAGTGAAAAGCACAAGTGGGTGTAAGTGTTTTCTCTTCAGCAATAAAATTGCGCCGTCTCCTCTAATTGTGCGCGTGTCAAAGAAAAGGGACTCCCTCCCACGCACGCCGCCGCATCAGAGAGAAGACCCGCGATTAGCTTGACAGCTGGACTACGGACTCAACAACCCCGACATTGTTTCTGAAATGGGTAGAAGGGAAATAAACAACTGGGCTGCGAGTTCACCACCCAACATAAAAACAGGCGGGCTGAAATAGGAGGAAATCTGCCAGTGGTAATTAGAAGTAGAAACCCAATTTACAATATCCGATTGAATGATGATATGCATTGGGCAATCAGGGAGCATCTGGACTGTGAACATCTCTTAATATTCAACAGCAATGAATCAAATTTTGACAGTAACTTTAGATTAACTTCATTTGTTTGAAAGAAAATATCGTTGCTATCATGGATAAATATTACAATGATGGTGGAGATGTATGCATTATAAAATTTCGCCTATATTTTCAATCGTTTAGAGAAGTGTTTTCAGTTTCTCCATAAAAGAGAAAATCAATCAATTCGATTTCGAAAGTTTCCCCATTTAACACCTACAAGAAATTTTATGACACCCTTTTGGCAATCACGTCAGTCATTAGAATTTCTCAGAACTACAATGAACCTGACGAATAAATTTGGTTTTTAAAAAATATAGAATTCTAACAAATTAGCAAATATGCTTAAAATATTTTCATTTATGTATAATTGTGTATAAAATGTATGAAAAAGTATTTAAACTCCAGCTTTGCTTTAACGTACGAGTTCACGAATTGTTTATATGCACAAGGAATGGAAAAGCTGAGTTGTCAAATTCTTTTCTGAAAAATTATGAGATCCAAATAAGTTCTTATGTTCATATATATATTAGGTTGGAGAAAAAGAAATTTTTATTATTTTACAGCCATCTACCGAGTAAATAACGGATTTCTTTTTACATTATTTTCAAAAATTCCATATGGAAAGAAATGTGAAATAATGTAAAGAAATCCATTATTTTCTCGGTAGATGGATGTAAAATAATAATGGAGTTCTTTTTCCTCAACCTAATATATAGTCACAGTCATAAATAAAAGAAATCTTTGCAGTAATCTACAGATATTAAATTGTGATTTTTATAAATCTCAAGAGAGAGAGAGAGAGAGAGAGAGACCATATTACCTTATTCTAAAATTTAACTAAATTTGAACAGCGACAATGAATAAATATGAGTTGTCCTCTAATTTTTAGAAGTCCTTTATTTAAATACTGCTTTCACTAGAGTTTCCGTCTTTGAAAAGTATAGAGGAAATGTTCGGATCATAAAAGGATTCGAACTCCAGATTTTGGAGAATCTTTTCGTTTCAGAACGCCCTCGATCCGAAAAATACATTCTTGGAAAAGGACTGTCTGCTATTCACAAAGATAATTAAAAAATGCTTTGATCTAGATGGTTGTAATTTTACAAGTGGTTTTTGCATCAAATATGCATAATTTTGCCAAAATCGGTTTTGAGAAAAGTCATTTGTCCGTCTGTTCGAATATAAGTTATCTACAAAATAAAGAGATCTATATATCGAATTTTGATAAATATTTGGTACCGAAACTAAGTATCTATAGTGTAAACATTTTGAGCGAAAGGGAATGGCCGTCTGTCAGTTTGCATCTTCAGAAACACGATAACTCAAAATTCAAAGATTTAACATCAAATGTGGTATGGAATTTCGGGGACTCCAAATGTAGTTATATGCAAATTTTTGTTTTAATCGGTTGAGAAAAACGGGTGTGAAACGTAAATTTGATTTTCGTGTTCTATTAACTTCATTCCAGTATTAGTCGCCATAAAACTCGCCAAGGTTAGCATGAAAGATTCAATAAAAATGTTAAATTTACGCCGAAGATTAATATTTCATCACTATTGTATGGCAATGCCATGAAAGGCGTTCTCTGATATAACACCTTCATTAGGGAATATGCGAGAAAGTTTTAAGGGATCGGTTCATTTGGTTTAGAAGTACATATGAGTTCAAACTGTTTGCTGCAAAGAAAATCCACATAATTGTGTTTCTGCTCCATTTCTTGCTTGCAGTTTGTTTCGTAATAATATAAAAACTTATATAAATTTTTGATTGGACATGAACATGGAAACTGCACCGTTTCGTTTCGTTGCCGGAAATAAGTGCAAAAGTGCTGTGGCAGCTGCCACGGTTACAAATATTTAGAGTTGCTCTTCAGTGAGATGGAAGAGGAGGGAGAGTTTCGAAAACAGCTGCTGACGATCGTTTCCGGTGGCGAGGGTTTAAAAGATTATTATGCTGTGGCGTTTAAACTCTTGTGTACAAACTCTCCAGTCCCCTAAAACCTTTATTTACTTGTTTCCCAACGTATTTCAGATAGTTGGTATAAACTGTGTGCTTTAAACGGTTTGTTTCCTGAAAAACTTAGAAGTTCTGTTTTGCAAAATTAAAAATCAGGTCGATTAAATGGTACAATTGTGGATTTCTCGATTTTGAAATTCTTATGCAAGATTTATTCAAATCAGCATTAGTGATTTCACAAGAAATTTCACCCAAATTCTCCAATAATAGTGAATTTTTGTTTTTGTGTTCACTTTTTTTTCTCCAGCCTTTGACACAAAACTACAATTGCATTCACAAAATTCCATAACGAATTTGATATGTTTGTCATTGCGCTTTTGAGTTAGTTAATTTATATGCATCTGAAAATATAGACTGACAGACGTACAATATGGTGTTAGTTAAAATTGATTGCGCCTACACCATAGATATTAAATCTATGAACAAAATTTTTTCCATCTAGTCCCCTTCGTTTTGTAGTTATCGTGTTACTCTCTTTTCGAACTTAATATAACTCCATCCTGTGCCCAGACGCCCTGTAACAGTACTTTATCTAACCTGTTGGTTGAACACAAGATGGGAGGAAGAAAAAAAAGAAAATATGTTAAAAGAAAGTAAGAGAAGACAAATCATTCAGGGATCTCCAGAGAGAATCTAATCGATATTAAATCCTACACGGATGTATTCAATTTTTGGTGAAGCAATAACTGAAGATAGGGAACAAAAATTCTTAAACAAATTTTGACCAGGGGTTGAGTTAACGAAAAAAAGAGATTACCAACTGAAAAGGAAAAAAAATATTAAATGCATTATGAACATCTGTATGATGCGTATAAGCATGTGAACAAACAATATAGAGTCAGAAATCAGTAGTGTTCCTTGGGTTCTGTGTTTTGATTTCCTTCGTGAGAACTGCAATTTTGAGTGAATAATTCAACTGATTTTGACTAGTGACATTTTCGTTTCAGTTACTGTGTAGTCTCGAAGAGGTCTTCGTTTTTATGGATATGTTTTACTATGGATTGTATCTTGCCTCGTGAAAGAGTATTCGATGCAACTCTCCTGCACCATTCTTCTTCAGAACATGTTTCTGACTTCTGACATGAGAGAGTCAGTACGTCTCCTTTCGAACTTCTAGTCAAACAGAATTAGCTTCCACAGAATTAGCTCAAAATTTGACATAAATCTACAAATTTCGTATAAAGACCGTAAACCTAATTTCACCCATCTAGCTTTAAAAAATTTTGAGCTATCTTCCTCATAGATTAACCGACAAAAACGTTTTTCGAACTCATGTATGTCTGAAATGGTGAGATGCGAGAAGACACCTCGAGCTCGATTTTTTTTGACGATTATAATGCTTTTTATTTGAGAAAACAAAAAGGAAAGCATTGTAGTAGTCAGAAAATATCACATTCAGAATTTAAAGAATCTGAAAGATTCGAGCGAGTTTTCCTCTTCTGAAAAACATCACTTTTGGATTTAAGTTTCCCTGCCCATCTTGAATTTAAATAAAAAAAATAGTGGGCTGAGAGTCAAATTTTGAGCTTCTTATTGACATCAAAATTGTTGATAACTCTGAAATTTACGTCGAAATAAGTTATTAAAAAGACTGTCTGTTTCTGAGGACATAAAAGCAAAATTACTCAGAAGCAGCTAATTTTATGGTAAGATGCATGGAACTAACTTATCAGAATTTGAACTGCAAGTGTTTACAGTAACTGACTGTTCGATGACCTACCCTTCCGTGTCCACGTAACTTTAAAATCTTAAAGACTTTATAAAAGAAATTCGATATTTGACTTCGACACTAACATTTTAACCCTTCTATGTATGGTGATGGAAATTTCCATCATAAGATTTAGTGAACAAAAAGTTGTATATAAAACACGTGCACTATTAATTGGTTGTTACTGGCAACTTTTTTCCCGACCATTGCGTAATAAAGAAAGTAGTTGCCACAAAAAATAAAAGTTGCAATTATTATAGCAGGCTTGAACTTGTCCTTCCGCCGTTTATTGTGGTTGGAAGCAACGCGTGATTTCTTGAATATTTTTCATAATTAATCGGAGAATTTTCTTCTAATAAAAGCAATAACGAGTGGAGAAATTTAAAAGTAAGATATTTCGAAGATTTAGTACTGAGTTTAACAAGTGAATTTACATTATGATTCCATCATACTATATTTTCATTATTTTTGTATTAGATATTTACACTAAAATTTTTTAAAACATTTTTCCTTTAATCCAAAACAGAACGCCCTGATTTATTTCACAAAAAAAGAAAACAATCATGCAAAGAAGAGTTCAATCTATGAAATATGCGTAAAATGTTCGATGAATCGACGGTATCCATACAAGATATTCGATTTCTATCATTCTATTTAGAAATTTATAACTCGCCTTATTGTGGAAGTATGCGAAAATTCTGAAAGAGGGTGTGAATACTTTTTCTCCTCATACATTGTTTCGTGTATATCTATTCACCAATATTATTGCACAAAGTGTTGCTACTTTAAGATTTATAAAGTATCAATTACGAGAATCACGATCGTTTATGTTAAATATACAGTTAAAAGATGCATTTTAATTTAGGCTGTGGCATTCAGGTTATCACCATTGTCAAGAGTTTAAAATAAGGTTGACTTCAGTCACGATTTTCGTGCTGTTCTATTAAACAATGCCTGTAACCGATTTATGAAGCATATTTTATCTGAAGAAAATCTTCAAAAACTGTTAAAATTTATTTAGACCAACAAAAGTTATTAACAGAAATATATGATATTAACCCGTAGATTGTCCATAAGTTATCAATAGATGAACGGCTATTATTATGAAATATTTATATAAAAATTTACTTTATAAAATCATGCGGTATTGGAGCAGCTTGACCCGGTGGCACAGTCCCGGTTCTGCCTTTGGACGAGCGTGGTGTCGAGTCCCGATTCAGTGAACTCAAGAGGCAGGTGCGTGCCGAATCTTTAAAGGATTAAAGGTCCTCACGCTCCTAAACTGTGCAAGATGAAACAATCGGAAGCCGAAATCAAGCATTGTCCACAACACCTGCGCAAATTCAATACTCAGGATTTTTAATCGCCAAGAAATAACCATTTCCAAGTCTATTCTAATGACTTCACAAAAAACAAGCGTGGAATCGGAATTCACCCCTCGAATTCCTCACAAACTTATGCAACAACCACGAGTAGTCAGCTGAATCTATACTAATCACAAAGATGAATATATGTTCTTGTGTTGGCTCTGTACAGGGAAGGCCATTTCGTTGAGCATTTACTATATTTTATACATGTATATCGTGGTGAGTGAAATGAAATTTTACCCGTCAGGCTGTATGAAATTTTAATTAATTAAAAACTTAACTAAATTTTGACGTTTTCGCCAATAATTTCTAAAAATAGTATGAGTCACTCGCTTCATGAGTCACACTCGCAGGCACAATCACTTTTTAAAGGGGCGAGAGGGATATTCGCACTCCTCACAGAAGAACAACCGTGTCCGAATCGGGATTTGAATCCAGGATGCTCAAATCACGGCGAAGACGCGCTACTATTTAACTTCTCCTTGATAAAATAACTAATGGCTGTTTCATTTAAATAAATAGAGAATTTTCAAATCTTTTATTTAAAAAGAAGAAGCGTCATTCACTTATTGAGCAATTTAAAAACTTATTAAACTTAAGAATACGGAAATTTTTTTAAAAGTATGTACCTAAAATTATTCTGCGCTCTCTGATTTACTTAGATCAGAGATGAAAACAATTTTTAATTTTTCATTAAAATCATTCATAAAAATTGTGTTATGTTTTAATATTTACGAAGTAAAATTTATTTTTATTTATAAGTGACAAAAGTTCCATTTGTCACGTATCAAATAAACTATCTATTATCATGTAGTTCCAATGCTATATGCCAAGAAATAAAAATTTATTTTAAAAGTGTAATATAAAATATATTCGAGGGATTCCAACACTCGTATAAAAACGTAGCTCTTTTTTTGATTATTCATTGTTTCTAATGTAAAAGAATTCGATATATAAATGTTTGTAATATCTAGAAACCTGTTATTGTCGGTGACATGAGTTTCAATTAAAATTAGAGAATAGCTTATTTCGCGCTTTTTTAAAAAAGCCCAAAATATCTTTATTTAATTTAATTATATTAATAAGAAAACTCTGTCAACCTCCCCTCAATAATCTTTTTGATTTTGATAATCTTTGCTTCCTTTGAAATCTGGAAATTTTTGACGCATCACCGAGAGTTGACTGTCTTTTTACGCATCTCCATTTTTGAGAAAATTTGAAAAAAAAATTCAATTTCACAACGCGTTTCTTATGGAATTATATATAATTCCAACGCACTACCAATCGAATACTCGGGACCAATTTCGATGACTTTGATTTCATTTGAAAATTAGTATTAAAATGCTGTATAGACTACATAGATCTGGAAACATGTAAAAATTACCGTGGTAGTTGGCAGTTAACATGTTACAGAAAGAGAGCATTTTTGATTAAAATATGTTTATTCATAGCTAAGAAAAAAAACCCTTATTTTTTCTAAATTTTTCTGACCTTGAATGTTGATTTTATTCTTCTTTCTTAATATGCAAATATTTGGAGAGAATGTAGAATCTGCAATTCCTGCAATTATTTTTCGACGGCTATCCCGGCAATTATTTTACAGCAATTGCTAAATAACCACATTCATTCAATTTTTCCCTTCTTTAATGGCGATTTTATTCTTTTCTTTTTTTCATATGTGACTATATGGAAAAAATGTGCAAAATTAAAATGATTGCAATTTTTATTTGCCATCATTAATTCAATTTCAATTATTCGTTCACACTTTCCCAATATATAGGTATTTATACATCCTGTTCAAATTTTCAATGGTTAATAAAATACTTTTTATGCATCCACTTAAGTTCAGATACATTTTTAAAAACTTGTAGTGGATGACAATTCGTACTAATATAGTTTTTTAAAAATATTAATTCATTCATTAAATTTAATTTTTAATACCTTAAAGAGTTTTTGCAGTTTTTAATGAAAGCTGCGATTGACAGGCAGTAGTTCAATCGATAAAATGTAAAGGTTTCTGTATTTTTCATGTGAAGGTGAAGATTGTGAGTTTAATTCTTGTAAAAATAAATCATTTTTGATAACTTATTTATATTAATTGAAATTATTTAATTAAAAGTAATTAAAATAAAAATAATTAAAAGGAATTGACTTAAAGAATTGACTTAAGCAGGAATTGACTTAATTTTTTTATTTTACTTGTTTTTATTTAAATTTCCCAAATAATAACATTTGACCTTTTTTTCACTATCGTTACTGATAATTTCTTTCTTTCCTTTCTCTCTGCTTATTTAACCATTTGGAGAGAGAATGTACTGTACGAATTTCCAACAGTTATTCTTGCAATTATTAATTATCAACCATTATTTTTACTCGAATTTACAAAATAAATATTTATGCCGTTCCCACAATGATTTTTCCATCGTTATTTTTGCAACTATTTTTCTTGCTCGAAAAAGGCTCGAACAAGTGGCTGAAGTGGCGAGCGAAGGGGTCTTTTCAGAAATGCTGATATGGGCACACGAAAGGATTTGGAGAATTCCTGTGGCCAGAATGCAGTTTGTATAGGTGAAACATTTTTTTCTGAAATTAATTACTCGTAACATAGGAAATTCCAGGCGGGTGTTGCGTGTGCGTGTCCGTGCGCGATTAGAGCGTGTCACGAGTTCGAGACAAAAGCAGGTGCAAAACGCGGATGCGTGGTGCTTGATTTTAGAACTCACCTCACAACCTGGGAATGACAGGTTCAAAAGAGTTGCCTCGCCACTTTCTCGCACTCGGTCCCCTGTTCCGAATATTGAATTTCGTTTCTACGTGAAACGTAAAAGGGTAGAAAAGATTGAATGCCGGAGGAAAAAATTATTCGATTTTGAAAATTTATCTGACTGTCGGGAGCTTTGGGGAGGGGAAGAACTTTAAAATAAATTTATAGTTTAACATATCTCTACTTAAAAAACATTTCATCGATGAATAAATTTATTGCAACTATTCAGTCTCGCTTCACTATTTTGTATGAAATATTAAAATAATCCAGGCTGTTATGTGAGAACGGGATGTCGTTTTCGTTAGGGTCTTTTGAATAATTGAAGGCACCGAATGAGTGAAACTTGAATTCGCGTGGGCAACGAGCATAAATGGCAATATTCATCAATATTTTTTAATCGCATAAATTATTTTACCTGCTTTTATCAGAATTGCATTATTATTATGAATGCTTCTTTGAAACCAGATGCGTTTTTGGTAGGTTGGCCTGCTTTTACCTGTATTACTTTATTACTAAGAATGCTTCTTTGATAGCAAATTCGTTTTTTTAAAAGTTGACGTAGAATCATTAGCTGTTATTTCTTCGCAAAATCGGTCGAGCTGCAAAACTTTGTTTGCCAGCTAGAAAAACTGAAACTGAAAGTTAAAAAAATTATCACTATATGAATATATACCTATATATACAGAAAGAGAGATGTCTCGTGATTGTGTCAAACAGGTTTAAAATGGTTAATGACTTAAATTAATTAAGGCAATTAATGTCTTTAAAATAATAATGTTCTCAATGATAACTTAAAATTTGCGTTCATAGATTTCATTTTTCCTTCTTAAATTAGTTAAATAAATTTCTTCTCGAATTATACTTATAAATTTGATTAAAACTCGTAAGTAAAATCATCAAAATCAATTCATCAAGTCTTTTTTTTTTTTCGCATTGAACGAAACTTTCGCGTTACTTATAAGAGAAAGAAAAAAAAAACCACTTATATTGAGTGATGCTTAGCGTAATTGTATAATCTGATGTCGCATTAAAACAATTATATACTCTTATTTATTTTGAACAGTAATTAATTTTAATCTTCAATACATGGGATTTAATTCTATAGATTCTTTCCTTTTCAATTCTATAGTTTCAATTTTCATTTCAAATAGACCTTAAAAACATCAATAGTCAGAAACATGAAGAATTCAAACTCAAAAAATATATTAAGGAGTGGCCTTCTTTCAATCTTGTCTTAATGGCGAGCGGTGGGTAAATGACATCCCGAGGGGGGTAGGGAGGTAGAGTAATTACCTCCTCCCCACAAACAAATGGATTAGGAAGCATGAAATAAATGCAAACAAAATTTTGTCCCTAAAGAAGCCATCAACATTTCCCAGAATAATTATTGCTAATGCTAAAAATTCGACCTTTCAGAACTCAAAATGCATAAATTCAGGTTTTGCTAGACTATTTAAATTTACTGCATGCCATTCCTATACATATATCAAAGTAGATAGTTATCATTTTTCCTTATTGTAATATTCAGCGTTGTTTAGAATTAAAATCGTTTACTTGCATAATATTTTTAGTGCAGCAATTACTTTTTATAAAATACTATAATACACAAAACTCGTTTGAATAAATAAGTATTAAACAGAAAAATAAGTTTTGAAAATTAGAGATTGAACTATTCAAGTCTTAATTTTGTCTAGCCTAAAGAGTATTTTGAAGTTTCATTATTTCAAAACCATTTGCGTTAAAGTTTCTAAAAAATTAACAACAATTGAATGAAAATGTAATTAGTAACGTTAGAAAGGTAATTTTAATATCAAGATAATGCAAGCTTTTGTAGAATAATATCAACCAAAGTTTCTATCGAAAAAAGGAAAAAAATATTGTTTAATTTCTCTTAACGTAAATTTGATACGTTCATTTGTTCACAAGATCTTATCTTTTCCAGTATTGATTTGAATAATTCACTTATACCTGATTTAAGTGTTGTTAAATTAGTATTTTGGAATGCAACCTAACCTGTTAAAAATTGCACGCATTAAAACAAAGCAAAAATTTTAAAAATAGTAAGAGAATAGTTTAAAGTTAACTTCAATTTTAATTTTTTTATTTAAAAAATAAATTAACAAATATTGGAAGCATTACTTCATAGGAATGAATCCATTATCACTGAATAGCTAAAATTCTGAATGCTAAGATTGCTTAAAAATATTTGTATGATAATTTCCTCTTCAGATGCTTTGGACAAAATGCAAAATTTTGGTTTATTTCTTATTAATTGAATATTAAATTAAAGTTGGTAACATTCTTTTTTTTGTTGTTGTTGTGTGCTAAATTTGATTGAATTTGATCCAGATGTTTAGGATGAATTTTGGAATTTTCCTTTATACATTTATACCCATCTGACTCTTATTTATATTAAATACACATTGCTAATTTGCCCTTCGCCTTTATTAATCTTGTTAGAGGTGTGTAGTCTACCCTTATTTAAGTTGGCGGTTATTTTGTGTGGGTGAAAAATGTATTGCTATATAAAGGCATCTTGTTATGAACTATGATGTATATGTATACTTCATGCATATGTCAGCCCGTGAAGACGATAATTCAAACCCGAATCTCTAACCTGAAACATCACATGATGAAAAAGTTTAAAGTTTAATTTCTATTGTTTGAATTATTATAATTATCAGCATTCATATAGTTATAATATCTGTGAAAAATTTTGCAAGTCTAGGAAAATAATCTATACCTATTTGGTATGTAAAAGATACATATGTGTGTTCGATTTTTGGCTCTTTGCAGGCCGGAATATTTGACTTGTTTAGCTAACAAACTTGGTGCAATGGAAGGAGGTAATTTGCACGTTGGATATATATATATATATATATAACAATTTAAACTGAATTTTAGGGTTTCCCCACGATAATAGCCGAAATATCATAGTTAAAAAATGAATCTAACATTACTATTACAGTTTCAAAATTGTCTTTTTAATTAAAGTAATTTAAAAAACACGCGAACTTTTGCAGAATTTTGGCATATTTTTTTTTTCAAAAAAAATGCCATTTCCATTTTGGTATATTTAAAAAAATGCCAAAAAATGCTTTATTTTTAACTATACATTATATTGTTACCTTAGAGTTCAATCTGTTTTCACTGTTTCATCAGCTAACTGATCACGTTATTTTCTAATGTTGTTGAAAACTAAAGAACAGAGACTTTTTTCAGTGTCTTATGAAAGGAATGAATTGCTGATCAAACATAGAAGTTACAATAACGCGCGATGTATGAGGTAGATGAACCGATCATTTACATATTTAATAGCGACATGATGTCTTGAAACTTATCCTCATAAGAAAGTTATGTGTACACGGAAAAAAAAAGAGCGTAACAAAGGCAGTTAAAATAAAATAAAGCTTTAATGTCAAGCAATTTGTCGGTATTGGGAACTTTGAATCATGAAAAAAGATTTATGGGAAATCAAATATAACGAATACTTCCGGCAAAATATTTAGTCATCTAAAGCGACTTGGAAATAAGTAAAAGTGAAGAAAATAAGCCTTAAAGTCTTTGTTGAGCATCGTTTGTTAACTATAATCATTCATATATAATTTTTTGCATTGAAATAAAAGAAGAAAAAGCTTTAAAAACTTTTAATTTATTTTGCATTAAACTATTTAGGTTCAATGAGGTATAAATTTACTGTGTATATTTAAAAAGTGTACCTGGTAAATAGGTTTATTTTCTTTTGAATGTTCAGACCAACTGACGTTCAGCTCCCTTTTGGATCTGACTTAAAATTTTGATAAGAGTCTACATTGTAGACGTACGTTAAATTATAAATTTTTTTATCTGACTAGTTTTTTTTTTTTTTTTTTTTTTTTCGTTTTCTAATTATCGTGTTAACTTATTTTCGAGCAGCCGGTCGAATTTTTCTTCTGAATGGATTTTGCACAAAATTTGATAGAAATGCACATATTTAGTGTAAAGACCATGTACTAGATTTTATTCGCTTTACTCAAAGAGTATTTTTATCACAGACAGGCCTTTTTTACAAATATGTTTTTCGAGCTCTGCGAGGTCTGAAATCATGAGATTCGTGAAAATCTCGAGTTCGAATTTCTTTACGATTACAAATCTTTTTTTATACTCCATGAGTATTAAAAGTATGAGAGATTAAAAGTCGATAGAATTCTCATTATCATAAAATTCTATGTAAAAAAAATACTTCATAAAATTCTTTGCATCATAAATTTCTCAACAATTGCTTGAAATTTTTAAGCTTTAAATACTCCTCCGCCTCTGTAAGTATTAAATTTTAATTCTGGAAAAATTCATTTTCATTCCCCAGCTAGTACGTGCAAAGCGTCAATCAGAGAGTGAAACAGAAAACTGCTCCGTGTCTTTTGTTTGTTTTCTCATAAGCCTCAGTGACGGTTGCGGGTGGAATAGCCTCGGCCGGTGTGGCTGGGCGGGTAGAGCACGAGTCCTTTACCCTTGAAAGTAAGCGAGGGAGGGGGGAAGGGGAATCGACAGAAACACCTGTGAAAGAAGAATTTCTTGCGAAGAGTGTTCGAACTAGAATCTGCACAAGACCTGTTGCTTCTTTTTTTGGTTGAGTTGCTTGCGTTTGTATGATTCTATAAAGCAGAATGTTTTGGCATGTCACTTCTTATTTTATTCATTCTTTTGTATGTTTTGTTTTTGAGCTATTGTTACAAGTAACGTGTTTTCTTTCTTTTTTTTTTTATCCCCATGCACTTCGTAACCAGACATTATCGTTTTATTTTATCTCCCTTGGGTTTTTGTTTTGTTTTGTTTGATGGTGGAAAAAGTTTTTGAATAAATGTTTTATTAGAAACTAACAATTCTATTTGTCACTCTCTATGTTAATTATATGTTAATTTTTGAACAATTTTATAAACGAAGCATACAAAAAGAAACTATGGATTTCCTCTTAAGCTTATATCCATGTATTTAGATGAATCTGTATTTTCGGACATCTTTAATTCTAAAAATATATTCTTAAAATCATATCGATATTAAGCATGATAAATTAAAGATACAATGAACCTAAAGCACAAAACTTGAACAAATTTGCTTTTCCTAACCTATTTTGTATGAAATATGCCACTAGAAAGTCTGTTGACTTTTTCTTGTTTAAATTGAATTTTATAGCTCAAAAATCCATATTGAATTGTGGATGAAATTAAGCGTGGAAACTTATCATTAAAATTTTGAACTGTAACAAATTTTGTGTTAAATACTTCTATTAATTGACCACCTGTATCATATTTTTGTAAAAATTCTTTTTCCTCATTACAAGCAGTAATATAGGCAGTATAAAGTATAGTAATCATCATTTTGACAAATATCCAATAGAGCAACTGCCTTGAGTTCGAAAAATATATTTGCCATTATGCCAGTCTGTTTATCTTAAGAAAGATAACTGAAAAAAGCTTTGATATAAACAGTCGTAATTTGGTATTTAAACTTTGCATCAAATTTAAACAAAACAATAAATTCCCCTTAAATAAAATTCATCCCGAGAAAGTGTTTGAATATAAGATAATGCGGTACCTACAGAAAGGGGAGAGAGCTAGACGGATAAAATTCGTTATAAAGACTTAGGATCTGTAATGTAGACACAAATCAAATTTGGGGTTGGATCCAATAAACACCTGATTGTCTGTCGGTCTGTACTTACAAAAGCATCTAAGCTAAACTCAAAAATCCATTAAATTAAATACTACAAATAAAAAAAAATTCTCTTAAACATTTTAATATCAGACGATATGGGAAAAAGTATTTAAATACAATTTCGTATTTCAAAAATGTTCACCCTATCCCTGTCAAGGGATAAAAAAAATTTAAAAAAAACACTCCAAACGCCACACAATAAATTCCGTAAAGCTAATACATTTATAGGTCATTTTAAAGTTTAATATTTTTTATTATTGTGCTCTAATCCTATGCAGTGTGTTCTCTGTATTTTTTTTAGGTCCGCAATTTTTTGCAGATGATGGGGGAGGGATGAGACCTTTTGAAGATAGTATGCGCGAAAGTGTTGCGAGGACTACTCCCTCTGGTTCTAAATTATTATGTTGGGGTTACGACATCCATATACACACACAAGCGAGCATTCATGCAGATATCCTAGAAATTAAATTCCTTAAAATTTTGTGTTTTTGGTATTAAAACTACATACCGCATTTAATTATTCTAGTCCGCAACGCTTTTAGTTATCTTGTGATAAACGAATATAATTTTAAAAGTTTAAGGGGGGGGGTTTACTAAAGAGGGTTTAAAACGTGAAGAAAAGGTAGATATTAAATTTTCGGCTTATTCAGAAATTTTCTTCTCGTATTATGTATCGATACATTAAGAATCATGGCAGTCATCGGTGATTGACCCTGAAGTTCCCATTCGGATTGTCTTGATTGATGAGGCTATTTCCATTTAGATTGAAAAGATTCAGATTTTTTTTAAAATTATATTATCTTAATAAATTATAATCTGGAGATTGCAAAATAATGCACTAAATGCATAAAATATTATCACAAATTTGAAAAAAAAATCAAAAGAATGCCACGTTAAAAAGTTAAGACCAACATTAGAAGTCTCCCTGAAACTTTCTTGCATACTTTTCAGAAATGATCTTTCGAATAAAATCATGAACCTATGTTATTGCAACTAATTATATACATGTTATTGGTTAACAATAATTAAGCAATGTATTTTTTTCAGAATCTACCATTTTTACTGAAATTATAGGAGAATATACATCCTGGGGGTCATTTTACTTCTTAATCGACACCAAAATTTGCCACGAAACTACAGTTATACTCGGTGGATATAGTGTGTCGAATTTCATTGGGTTGTTCATACCGATAAATCGTCAACCATTTAAAGGATTTGTGCTAAAATTTGTAAAAAAGTATTTATATTTTTCAAGCTAAACTTTTGTACTAAATTTTATTTGTGTTGTACTCAATCTGTCAAATAGGTTGGTTTCCTGTGCCTAAATTTTGCTCCAAATTTTATAGAAATTTACGAATTTGGTCATAATTCTCTATTTCAAATGTCAGTTGTCTAGTTCAAAATGTCTATGAGTAGTCATGTTCTCAGACAGACAGATTGACTGACACCAAAAAATGTGTTTTGGGGACTTGGAGAAAACTTGTATGTGGAGATTTGTCAAAGTCTCGAGTTTCGAATTTTTGAAGATTTCAATAATTCCTCTGTTGTCAATCTATATTAATAAAAATGGAACTCGAAATGCGTTGCTAAGCGCAAAACTGGAGAACGGCTCGACCAATTCGGCTAATTTTTTTAAATATTTTCGTTAAGACACGGGGATGGTTCTTATGGAGAGAAAAAAATGAAAAAACTGCGAGGAAAATAGTTATAACGACACTTTTCTTACTTTCCCGCCAAAAATCTTCATTCCCTTCCCCCACACCAACTGAGAAAGATAGCAGGAAGTAATAAATTGTGATTTGTTTAAAAAGAAATACGCGAAGTCAGTTGGTTTTCATTTATAGATAACGGGATGTTTAAAAAAGAAAGAAAATAGTTGCTTTTATTATTAGTCTGTATGAATATTTAATCTATGCCTGCTCAAAATAAAGTCTGGGCAAGGAAGAAAAAAAAGAATGAAAAGAAGGGTGTGTGTGTGTCAGCATTATTTCCTCTGTGCGCGGCATTTTCCAAGCTGTTTTTAAAATTTCGCATTTCTTGAAAACTGTGTCTTTATTTGTTTAGCGGGCTTACATTTATGAAAATTTGAATCTCATTATTCTATAAAAACGTAGAATTTTAGACCTTTCCGTCCACCATGTAAGTAAAATATCAATTCCGGGACAATCATTGTTCGGATAGAAACAGAACGATGAGTAGTACAATGAACAGAACATCTGAAGAAAATAATACTATAAATGAATTATATGATTATCAAAATTTATTTGGTTTAAAAATATTTTGGTGAAAAACCTGTTATGAGACAGAGCTACATAAAATATTATATGAAAATTTTAGCGAGTATTAATACTGGCGAACCGACTGGTCGCCAAAGGCGGCTAGTAGAAAATAAAAAGTTGAAAATACTTCTTTGTCCTTTAATGTCCTTTGTCCTTCAAACGGGAATAAAAATGTAATGGAACTTTTGTAAAAAGCTTTTATAATCAGTTGAAAATCTGACCTGTAAGTGCTCAATTTTTCTCTGAGCTGATGGGTTACGCTGCTTTACAAGAAAAGTAGTATCCACCGAGGTAAAAAAAAATCGAATGATATCTTAAATAATTCCTATTTATGATTCTGGGGCGGCATGCCATCACTTTGTCACCGACTCTTTCTCATTGTGCGTGACTGGTTTGGCAGACGCGTGGGAGTTCTGAGCAAACCGTTTGGGCCATCATCGCCCTAAGAAGCACGGAAAACTGACCGTGCAACATCGGAAGTGGGACTTTCGTGTTTGTGCGACGACATGCCTCTGGTGCGTGTCACAATACTAACTTTCTTACTACGGCTATAGAGCAAACTGTGCTTTTTTCGAAACTCTGTGACGCAGAAATAGAAAATTGATTGAATTAAAACAAATAAAGAAACAATATTAGAACTGGTTTAAGAAATACGTTTGCAAAAAAAAAAAAAAAATATTGGTGTACCAGAAAAAAATCATTGTAGTTATTATTATTATTATTTACTGTTTACTTCGTCATTTTTTATCCATTATTATAAATATTAAAAATCCTGAAAATAGTTTATCTCATATTTGCAGTAAAATGAAGTAACCAAAGTTAGAGGAAAGATTGATTTCATAATTTCAATTAAATAATTCATAATTAATTATAAGTTCTAAAAATATTAAATTCGAGTGTCGTTAACGACAGAACACAAGTATACAAATTTTTGAAACCAAGTATACAATTAGGTAACTGAAAATTGTTATAAAATCCTGTGTTAATTAATAGAAAGTTAAATAACAGAGACGACTAAATTAAGTGATTATAATTGTAGGATTATTAATCTGATTTTAGATTTTAGAATGACTGCCAAATTTACTTTTATTTCCTCGAACATTATTCCAAGAGAAAGTATTGTAATCGTCGAAATGTTCGACCACTATATATGAACGAAACTTCCTAGTTGAGACCTCCGCAAATTCGAACATGTGCGTGTGTGTGCTTAGATTTGTCTGTAAAAATGGTAACTCTAAAACAAGAAATGGTAACTATCAAGAATAAAGCTGAAATTTAGTACATCATTTTTTCACCACAACCATAGTTATCAAATTTTACACCATATATATTCGAATTAAATAAATATGTACATGCGTGTGTGCATGTGTGTATAGATAGAATTCAGCAATGAACCTTTGATATGTAAAAGAAATCTTTGGATGAAAATTAGCTTATAGATTTATTTCGAAAATTGCAAGTCTACTTCCCTTATATTTTAATTGAAATTCTGTCGTTGTTTTGATGTTCTATTGATACGTGAATGTGAATGCAATAGCTCTGAAGAACTATAAGAATTAAGAGCGAAGAATATTACTATATGTGAAGAATATAATATTATTAAAAATATGGTGATCTTTACACCAAAATTATAGATTCAAGTGAACTTCGATTTGCGTTTGATACATTTGCGTGAGATGGGTGCAGTCAATCTAAAAAAAGATATAGAATTTCGATTCTGTTCTCTTTCCTTTACGATGAAGCTAAACAGAAAAGTGTATCAAAATGTGGAAATACAGACATAAACAACTACATATGCACGAACCTTTACCTTTTCTTTAGTACTCAGGTAAATTTGAATGAGTGTACGCTATCACAGCAGACGGACACTAAGAGTGAATTCTAAAGGCCACCCTTTCCATAGGAGGCTCGTTCTGTTCCGGAAGCTTCATAAGAGGTTTCCCCCGGTGGATAATATGGGAACATATAACTTTCTTGAAACTTTGTAGCACAAGTAAACAGTTCCTTAAATTAAGGAAACTGGCAATGAAATATTACTTGAGAAAGTCAACAATTTAATCCGGTCATATAAGGTATAAAAAGAATTAATAAATCAATTATTTAATTCCATTTGTTAGTTATTTGTTTTAGTAAAAATTCTAAAGCTATTACCTAATTGCTTTTTGTTCAGTAGACATACTTTGTTCCACCGTAATGCAAGTATTGACGATTTTCTTAAGCGTTGTGTTGGCTTCAAAGCTGTACAAGAAAAGGACTCGATAAAACTAAATAAATACATAATAATTAGAATAAATAAAAAATAAAAAGATACAAATTGCTAACAATTTTATTATAAACAAAATTATTTTTCTTTAAAAAAAATACACAAAGTGAGCAAATTTTTTAAAAAAATAATAAGAAACAAAAATATAAAGAACTGTTCCGAAATTGCTAGGATTTGAAAAAAAAAGTTATTTTTAAGATTTCTTAATAATGGGTTTATAAAATCAAAAGTAAAGAGTAGAAGGTAAAATTCTTACTTTTTATTGAAGTAATAAAAATGCGTTGAAAAAGAAGTGATTTTGTAAAATTTTCTTTTCTTTTAGGTGTTTCGAGATGATCTTGAGGCTCTTCCTTCTCTGGTGCCTCAGAACAGTATCTGCCCAGGAATATCCCAGCGGTCGTAGTCAGAGGATAAAACACGAACCGTAAGTTGCTCGGCTCTTCACCCATTTTTTATGAAAATTAAATCCAATCCTTAAAAGTATGAGAAAGAAAAAAATTGATACCAATCGTCACATTGCCCGTTCAGCGTAAGATTCCAGGCAAATATACGTGTCATGGAATCCTCAAAGATTTAAACTTATTTCAAAATTTAAATCAGCAACATCTCAATTAAGATTTAATGAACTCAATTCTTCTAAAATTTCTTTTTTCTCTAACTGAAAGACATGCAATTTTATCATTACAAATACTTCAAGACAGTAAATACTGCTGAGGAATCTGTTCTTTCGTCTTGAGAGTTCTTTTTGAATTTGATGATCGATGTAGAAATAAACAGCCCTTTAGTAGAAAACAACGACAACTTATATTTAAACGAATAACACGACTACAAAGGTGATACAAATATAAAGACGATAACTATATATAGATAACAGCAGCCCACTAAAACAGCAGTGACACACAAGTAGAAATCGACCACAGCACACAAGTCGGTCGGACAGGATTCAGCAGGAGAAAAGATCCTCGAAGTTTCACTCTATCGTCTCACCAAACGGCTGAAATTCTCCACTGTTGCTTCCTATAGCTGTATCCAATTGCCGACTCACTACTACACGCCTGGCTTCTCCACACATGACACGACTCTGCTTCCACAATAGACAACGTTACAAAGCTCAGTTCAGCAATAGCTTAGGTTGGACACAACACCGGCACTTCGTCGGACTAGTCCGCCGTTACTTCGTTATCCTCTCGATGACTCATTACTTGACTAAGACTCAGACTACGGTCAATTCAGCCTGAGAGCGCAAGACTTTTATAGTTCCCGGGAGAAGGCCGAGAAGGTTCGGAACCAATCAAGTGCATTTCTCAATTCCAATTGGATGAATCGTTAAATATTTCGAAAATATCAGCAATATCTATTTTGTCGCTAAAGTCACCAAATTTGTCATCAAGTCTTTAATGATCGCCAAGTTTTTCGCTGACTGACGCGGCACACGATCAACACACAGGGCTGATTATAAATCGGCTTTCCAGTGATAATAGAACTCACCGAGTTGAGAAGCAGCATTACAGGCTTGTAACAATACTAATTAAATTAAACCTGTAATGCACCAAATAATAATAAAATATCTACTTTTTCTCCTATTTTGATCCATGCGTAGAATCCATTAGAAATCAAGGTAAATATCCATTGCAAAGTTATGTTCTAATAATAAATCAATTGCATTGATATAAGCATCAATACAGTATAACTAAAAATGTGATAATCTTTAAGTAGTTGAATAAATATTTAAAAACTGTTTACCCAATGTCGGAATAATCTAGCCATTAATTATATTTCAAATAATTCCGTAATTTATGGTAGTGTTCTCACCAGGACATGCTGAAGTGATTCTACGCATGTCACTCGTGGTTGGACGATCTCACAATACTTCCTCTCGCTTTCTAGACTTCGTAAACAAAAAAGTAATTTTTTTAAAACAAATTTTTATTAGTTTACTACACGAAAAAGTCTTTTTAATTGCTTTCTTTATTTTAATCAAATTATGTATCATTCTTCGAATTCAGCGAAAGGCGGAACTCATAGTATTAAATTCTGGCTCTTGTTAATTCGTCCGATTCTTGCCGGGAAACATACTGTACTCATAAGGACTATGATTATTTAAAACTCTGAATAATTTTCTGATATTGGCATTGAGAATGCTTTGCAAATCCTGATCCAATATTTTATTGGACACCATGGAATTTTAATCTCAATCGGCATTCGGTTATCCATAGAATTTACTAAACTCTGTTGCGTATTTAAATCAAGAGAATAACGGAATTTAGGAATACAAATCTTAAAGATTTTGAAAATGATATAAGTGATAGCTTCAGAATATGCCTTTCTATTGCAGAATTTATGTAATCAGCTGAATTCCTGCAGAATTTATGTAATCAGCTGAAATGTTAATGCAGTACCCGTAAAAAATGCAGTTTTCAAACAGCATCTGTAGACCGCGCCAAGGGGCAGAATTTACTCTCTTCCCATGCTCCCCTAGGAGGGGGGGGGGTCACCTCGAAATAAGTTTTAGTTTTTTAGTTTAGTTATACTAGCATCCAGTTGTAAAGCAACATTAGAACTATTTCAAGACGGATCTCACAATTTAGATCCCTAGTCAGATGACGAAAACGACTCCTGAGTTGCGCCCCCCCCCTCCACAGCAGCGGGAGGACGTTTGACCCTGACGGATTTAAAGTGCACCAGACCCCCTTACAGGACGGTTCTTCGGGGGAATCGGGTCTCGAACCGGAAACCCTGCGGCTTACGAGCCGAGACCTTACAAACCAAGCCACCAGGGCCCTCAAAATGAGGATCAGAAGATTCCATATAATGGTTGACCCTTGTCCCCCTGGTGGTGCATGAAAAGGTGGGAGTTTGACTCCTCCCATCGACGACTGGATGTACTTCCTTAAGGAAGGATTGTACCTTGGCCGGTGATGGCATTTGGGACTCAACTACAGTTCCCTCTAGTGTTACTGTTGTGGCGATCAGGACATTCAGTTTTATTTATCCATGTGCGTGTGAGTCAGTGATATGACTTACCCTCTCCCCGTTTCCACTACCATCATAATATTTCAACTAGATAAATGATAGAACTCATTCAGTTCCTGTCGATTTCTCATAATTTCGACTGATTTCGCTATTACCACAAATCTATATGGACGTCAAATTTCTCTGCCGACTATCTAAGGCAAGTTTTATAATAATGCGATTCTAGAAGATCTCTAAAAACACAGTAGAAAATGCTCATCAAAAAT
>JAOUZG010022257.1:117471-134721 GCA_026289955.1 Argiope argentata
GTTATTTAAGTTTGCTTAAAATGTTTCTCTTTACATTAACGCCGTAAAATTGCCTTGTATTATCATCGAGATAATAGTTCTCTATTGATGGCTGGACCTCTACCTCTGTGACAGGACGCTGGCTCAAACTTCTTAATGGATTCAATTGATCCAAATAGCCACTGCCGTAAGAAATAGATTTGAAACGAAACATAATTGTTTTCATGGCAGCATCTTTCAGCACAGTTTATGTGTGGCTGTTTTGTAGATAATTACTATTAACTACTATACTTAATTTCTGTTCATAATTACTATCTAAGCATAATATTTAAATAAGGCTGCTAATGATTGAGTAATCAATGTTGGAGAGTATAACATCAAGTTTTTCAATGACAATTTCAAAATTTTCGCTACTGCTCTTGGGTACAATTTCAAATAATCGTCATAATTTTAGTTGGGGAAATAGTGTTATCAGTGCACTGTCAGGAGACAATTCATATTCCATTTTACGGATATTTCATAAATTTGAATGTTTGCCTTATCTTCCATTCTTACATTCCTGTACAAAGTGTGTTTCAGGTCCCTCTATCCAACGTAAAGTTCTTTTCCCATGAATTCCGGCTTACCCTGTGTTAAATATTTTGAATAAACAACTCCTATAAAGTTGGTTAAATTAAATTGTACAACTACAAAATTAAATGGAATTGCTTTAATTCTCATCATGTTGAATTTGAAATTAGAAGAATATTCGTTAACGTTTCACTGCGCATATTTATTATGGATTCATAATAAAGAAAACCAAGAAAGAAACAGAAAACTTATAAAAAAATCTGTTCTGCTTGCTTTATGATTAAAAAAAAAAAAACAAATTTCCTTTTCCAGTTCGCTTCCGAGCCATTCCAGTGACCACTGACCTGCGAGCGTTCCCCGAGGCAGTGGATGTGCTCATTTTGGATCCGAAGGGCATCGTTGTACAGAAATGGTCATCCAGACAGACAAACCTAGGTAAATATGCAACTAGTTTTTTACCACGTAGAACTTGATTTTTCTATTATTTTCTTCAAAGATATTTCATAATAATTCAGATTTTAACTATATTTTATTTTATATACAAAGTATTTAAATTTATTTCATGTTTTTAAATCAAATATAACCTGCTATTAAAATGATTTTCAACGGATTGAATGATGTGCATTTTCTTTAGTTTATTTCCAATATGAAACATCTCATAAACATCCATATTTATAATCGATAAATTTGTGAAAGATTATTCTTAAAATAATTATAACTGCTATAACACATAATGGGTGCGAAATGTTCCTATGTATTTTGGCAAGAGACAGATCTATGATGAAACCACTTCCTGTACCTAAGCCACTGTTTAATCCTTTCAAGGGCAATGTATGGGAAGTATGCTTTCCACCAAATTTATCAATATTCGAATGAAGTTATATAGATAGGGATAAGTTCTCTCTTTTTTCAGTAGGACAAAAACTTAGATGCACCAATCCCTTATCTCGCACGGTATGCCATGTTTTTATTTGTTCCTTAATTATTAATTAAATAATTAAATCAATTAACTAATCAAATTAAATTTATCTAATAAGTGAAATGAATCACTTTTCTTATGCTAATCTCAATCCTACAAATATTTTAATACACCATGACTCGGAAAAGAAACGGCCCTTTAAAGGGTTAAATTAAAGCGTGCACCCTGGAGACCCATAAGCAGAGCACCTCCGAAAGCTATTATGTAAGTAGTAAAGCTCAAAAGAAAATGATAATTCCATTTGTTGCTTTTTATTTGTACGAATTTGCTGTTAGAAAAATCCCAATATCGCTCGAAAATCGAACTGAGGAATGAAAGGAAGGGAGCGGTGTTGATTTTTACGACACAATTTGAGAAAACGTGATTGAGGAATCCATCCCTCTATCACTGATAATTATGTTTATTAAAAGAGCATATGCATTTTCCTAAACTATATTTCATCCATTTCTACCTAAAATAACAAAAAATATTGACTTATTCTTGAAAAAAAGAAGCATTCGGTGGAGGCTTTTATCAAATATCTTACAAAAAGGTGTATCTCTTTTCATAAGAGGTACCAAGAGTAGATAAATTTGGTAAAGGATAAAACTGGTTCAGTTTTGATAATTTTAAGCATACACTTATGGAGTAGATTTATACTCGGGTTGCTGTGGTGATACTCGCCACTTGAGGGCCCATCACGTGGAGTCCGAAAGTTAACAAAATAATTCTTTGGAAAAAGTGTTTAAATTTGTCTCTTCATTCAAAAGGAATATCTCTAGGATTTAGTGTAACAAACATGAAAATTTTTATTTAAATAATTAAATTTTCTTTCAAAAAAAATTTAACTTTTGGTTCTGATCATTAATGCAATATCAGTTATTTTCTCCAAGAATTAATAAAAGATCAATTACTTTAATATTTTATTAAAATTCTATTTTATATCATTACATCAAAATAAGATCACTTTTCTTTGTTTTTTCCCGAGAAAATTTATTTATGATATTAAAAAATTACAATTTTTGCTGAAAATATACTCATCCTAAATGAAAGTAATTTAAACTTAAAAACTTAGATAAAAATTTTGCTGACGATTTGTGTTTTTTAGGAGCGGTGAGTCTTGAATATCAGCTCTCGCAGCAGCCAAGGTACGGAAATTGGACAATACGCGTAGTAGCGCAGGTGAGATAAGTCTGTTAATTTTAATGTCCTTTTTTAATTCATTTTTGTGCTTTTAAATTTTTAATCATTAACTACTTTTTATCCTCCCCCTATAGGGACAAGTCGAAGAGAAGACGATATACGTCGAAGAGTACTGTAAGTTTAATAATCTGATTATGAATTAATTTTTAACATGCTTCTTTTTTTCTCACATCCTGATGCATTACAATAAGTTAAAAAATAATCTTTAGATTTATTTGATATATAATGTAACATATTACTATTACTTGTTGAAAGTAGAAGGTGTTTTCAAAGGCAAAGATGACACTTTGAATTTTTTTAATTTCGTTTTATTCCATCCCGGGAGATTACGATTTATTTACATGAGCACGGACAAGGCGCGTCACAAAAGCAGAAGCGTGAAGAAGAGGGAGAAATCATTATCCTTGGTTTTAAGTACCGTAAGATTTTGAAGGGGGAAATCCGTTTTCACAGTGCTTATACAATGAGATTTCGATGAGAATGTCCAAAACAAACGCCTAACAGGCAAGGGAAACGGGGATCTTTTTAAAGGAGTGTCCTTGGCTGGAAATTTTTCATCCTCTCATTAGCAGAGTGGAAATTAGTCGGCTTTTAATCGAGTCAGGAATTTTACAAAGCTTCTGTTGAATTAATTAACTAAAACGAGTTGAATGGATCATGAAATAAGAGAATATTTTTCGAATGAAATTGGGATGGGATAAATTAAATTAAAAATTAGGAAAGGAATTTGAATTTAAATTAAAGTTGAAAATATCATTACACATACATATATTACTGGTACTGTCTTAAATTCTGGTATTCTATAAAATATCTAGTCATTTTACAGAAAGCTTTACATTTTAAAACAAAATATGAAATGCCAAAATTATGTACCTTCTGTAGGCATTCTACTGAATGACAAATGTTCTGAAGAAATTCTGATATGAGGAATTTCATGGTATATTTTCCGAAGCACACTTAAGAACAATAAAAAAATATCCTGATGAATATAGTTTTTAAAAATACATGTAAAAGCAAAAAATCTAGTAATTTTGAAAAAACGTTTTCGAAAAAGAGGATTTCCATTATTCATTGAATTTCAAGTAATCAGATGATTGATAGGATGATGATGATGATGAATATTTAATTACAATCAGTTCATTTCATCAAATGATGAATTCTTTTAAATTATATGGAAATGCTTTTTTCAATTCCTACTATTAGTTCACACTCTCCTTATATATAAATCTTGTTCAAATTATCAATCGTTACTAAAATACTTCTTATTCATCCAATCAAGTTCAAATAAATTTTTTAAAACTTCTAGTGGATGACATTTGATGTTATTGCAATTTTTTCAAATACACTCAATGACATTCGATGTTAATAAAGTTTTTTTTTTCAATTCATTAATTAAATTTAATTAGTTTTTTACACTTTAAAAAAGGTTTTAGCAGTTTTTAATGAAAATTAAAATCGACAATCAGTAGCGCAATCATTAAAGGCGAGAATTTCAGTATTTTTCGCGTGACGGTGAAGAATGCGAGTTCAATTCTTGTGAAAATTAATCATTTTTTGATTAATTATTTATATTAATTTTAAATAAAATGTTACAATAAACATTTTCTTTGTTGACCTAAGTAGGAATTGTTTTAATTTTTTTATATTACTTCTTCTGGCTAATATGGAAATAATACTTACAAATAATATGTACAATTTTCATACAAATGTTATGCGTATTTTTTTTAAATCTTTGATTCAATGAATTAAACAATTTTTAAAATAAAATGAAATAGCCTTCAATTATTCTTTTTTACATTGGTCAGTTTAGAAGCATGGTTTAATAAGTTATTCTTAAAGTTCCTGGAATATACAATAAAGAATTAATGCAACGTAAAAGTGAAACATAACAGAACGAAAACTATATTGTAGGGATACTTTGTGTTGTTACTCAGTTTTTGTAAAAACTCAGGAAAGTAAAATATATTTCGAAAGATTTTTTCGCTAATGGATTTGGCTGCTCGAATCGAAATTTAATTTCAGAAAACTGTTTTGAAATTTAAATTGTGATTGACCTATAGGAGTTTAGCATAATTTTCTACTCTTTAACTCTTCTCATAACGTAAAATTTTATTTCCTCCTCCTTCTAAATTCCATAAAAAGAAAAGTAAATAAACACTTTATTATCTGATGAAAGGCATTATTTCTAGACCAGACTGCATTTGAAGTGAATGTAACTCTCCCCGCCTTCATTTTGGAAAGCGAACGTCATATTCAATGTTCAGTTACTGCCAAGTAAGTGTTTTTGTTTTTATACACTATTTTCATGCATTTTTTTATATATTCAGAATTACATTCATTTTGAAAAATTATAATGAATTTAAATTTCTCCTTACTGATAATTGTTGCCGTAAAACCAGTTTACGGCAATGAGATTTTTTGGACAATTTTACGGTAATGAGAAATTTTGGCTAATGGTAAGAGTTTTTTTTATTCGTTCCAATTTTATTTTATCTTTTATCTTCGAATTTTCATCCAATTTTTGAATAGTTTGGTTTTTTTTCCTATTTAACTTTGAATTAACTCATCAACTATTGTATTGTCATTTTTAATGGATTCATTCTCTGATACATAGACTGTTCATCAAAGTTTTGGATGTGAAACTGAACGAGCTGGTAAGCTCGCATATGTTCATAATATACGAATTTGTATTAACTCTATAAACTATAACACTATACGAATTTGTATTAGCACTATACACTATACGAATTTGCAATCAATCATGATTAATATGAGATATACCATACTTATTTTTAATTATTATTATGTTTCGCTAAAAATATTCATCCATGTTGACTGTATTATAAATTAAAAAATTATTATTTTTTGTTTTGTTATTTTTTATAGAGAAATGTTTGAATTCAATTTTGTAAAGAAAAAATATATTATGCCTTTTATATTAGAGAAATAATCAAAATTTGGTTTACCTTGTTTGATTCATTTATAATCTACTGATATCCGCAACAATTTTTACGGACTGTAATCATGTGCTCCACAGCTACAGCAGCGGGGCGGCAGTTCCAGGAAACCTGTTGCTACGGGCGCGGCTGGAGCCCCTGCATTCCCACTACAAACCGTACGGGCAGGTTCCCGAAACCAAGCTGTATTTCAACAACGTGAGTTATCGAGAGAATCTGTTTTTATCTTTCTATGCCCGCAATTCCCATAATTTGTGTAAAAAATCATTTCCCCTTCAAATAATTGAAATGAACTAAAAACATATCCGTAGATTCTAATTTTTAACTGTCAAAATCTCGCATTTGCGCAGAATTTGTTCCTATCCAACGCATTCTGCATTTGGAAATGTACCATCCGATATTAAATGAAATCCTGCTCTCAATTTAGAAGTTATATTTTCATGCAGGCTCAATGAATGGGTCTATTAGTGATATGATGTTGGTTTGCGCTTGTTTTGCTGACCTTAAGATATGGGAATTTTCATTTTCTAAGATGGTGAATTTTTATTTTTAACAAATTTGTGTGTGTGTAAAACACTTCGTATGTGAACTGTAGAGGTATTGTAATCATGGAAAAATTCAAACTCCAGATTTTGACGCATCTCCATTTCGGATTTCCTGAACTTGAAAAACACATTTTTGGAAGACGTCTTTCTGTCTGTGACAAAGATAACTCAAAACGCTTTAATCTAAACGGAATAAAATTTGGTATACTCTTTTTACACCAAATTTTTTTATTTTTCTGCAAAATTTTGAGCAAAATCCATTTAGAGGAAGTCTGTTTGTCAGTGCGGCTGTTAGAAGTTAACAGGAAGAGAACTAGATGAATAAAATTTGGTACACATCTATGGAACATCTATAGTGTGGACACACATCAAATTTTTGCCAAATCCAACATGGAATGGACCCTCTGTGGATGTGTACTTTCAGAAGCATGTAAATGCAATAGCTCAAAAATGCCATAATTTTAATATATTAAATTTATTACAAGTTTTTGTGGTATGAATTTAGTTTTATGTCAGCTTCTCTTTCTCAATCGATTTGGAAACGACTCTAAAACAAAAATTCGATTTCCGTATTTTCGATAACTGCATGCCTCGGTTTAATTGCCAAAAGGCTCGCCAACGGTAACAAGATAGAGTCAGAAAAATGATAAATTCATTACAGAGGTTAATATTTCGTCACTATTGAACGCCTGTTCCACAGACGCCTTTTTGTAACATCTTTATTAGAATATATACGTGCAAATATTCGGAAGACCATTCTCGCTAGTAATAAATCCTATTATCTAACCAAATAATTTGAATTTAATTTGTTGCAGTTTTCGCAACTATTAAGCTCATTACTCAAATCAGAGTGGAAATGTGGCTCAAAGCAACATTATTCCATATATTAAAGGGGTGAAATTTTTCTGGTAGATTTTCTGCCACGGAATGCCAGAAGTAATCTTGTATAAAACGCTGTGTATCAGTTTTTCATTGAATAAAACAAAAGATATCAGGGCTCAGTTTAACTTGTATTCAACTTATTGTCACAAAGCATTTTATACCTGATATCTATTTCTTCTGACACAATTTCATTTATCAGAAGAATTACAAAGTTCTGCTGGTCGCTTGGAATGATGCTGCTAGATACAGCGTTCTATTGTCATTTATAATGATATTATACTTGGATAATGTACAATTTTTTCGATTAATTGTTTGTTTATTGTCACTAGCTGAAGTTCAAAATATGTTGTAAGAGACATGTTATATGGCAAAGGGTTTGAAGTTTATTATTGTAGTTGTTTCCAATCCGTATTATTCTAGAAGATTTATATTATCTATTTAATCCAACGAAACTCCCTGAAAACAGTTTAAAAAAATTTCAAATCATTTCCTGTTTTTTTTTTCAAAGTAGATTTTATTAGTAAGAAAGAACTTGCTGATCTTTAGACTTAGGCTGTTCGGTTCGCCTTTTCATGTGAGCTAACGATTCAAATCTTAAGCCAACTTCAAGTCAAGGTTATGTCCAACTAGAAAAAAAACGTTTGAAGAGAAAGTGAAGAGTGATCTCGTACGAAGGGAATTGTTTGGAAGCGAGATCACTTTCGAAATAAAATTTTAAATACCATCAGCTTATTTTTAGTTTTTACAACTTAATGAAATGATCTAAGATCTTGTCATGAAAATTCAGGAATTACGTTGACGTAGTTAGATTTATTTCTCCTTTTGAGTAAATCTAAAATCCATTTTGGATTTATTCAAAACATTTTCATTATTATTTTGCTCTTATTCAAAATAAATTGCCATAATTACCTCATTAATTTCGAACCATGATCAGAAATAGATAACAGCATTTGAGCGGGCTATTCCTTCTTCAAATTTCGGTGTCCTCTATTAGGGACTGAATAATTGCCTTGGTTCATTTGGCTTGTGCCAAACCTTCTGAAACTACTGCCTTTTGTCGAACCAGTTTCCAAAATTTGAATACTCTAATCAGGAAACACAGACTTAATATCCAAGTTATTAACATTTTCCTGATCATGTAATGTTTTCGTCATCTGATTGCCATTCAAACAGACAGGATCCATCAGCTTTTTTATCGTCACTGATCTGTTTATCAATACTTATTTTTATACCGGATTCATTCATCTGAATGGAATGATCATTTTTTCCTTTTAGTTCGACGGCTACTTAAGCATACAGCTTCCCATGTCGGAGCTGCGGCGCATGCGCTCTGCCTCGGACTCGACATCGAGGTTAAGTGTGTGGGCCGAGGTGGGAGAGAGATTCCTGGACCAAGTCGAGATCGGGTTCGCGCAGGCCATTCTCTACAAGGCCGATCTGAAACTTGCTTTCCTCGGTGCCAATCCGCAGGTGTTCAAGCCATCCATGCCCTTCAAGTGTTACGTGAGTGTTTTTTTAGAATACCATTCTATGAAGCGAATATAACCGCAGAAGTAAAATTCTAATTGATGTAAATTGGTAAAATTTTTAGGAAGTATTATAATCATCTAGCATCGGCTGTAATGTTGAGTGGGGTTAAAAATATTCCCAACATTTCGAATGCGAAAATATAATCTGCTTTTTGGTGTCTAACTATTGAAACAGGTGGTGCGTTTGTGTGCTTCGTTTAAATTGGTTGATCTATCAATCTATGAATAAAGCTGAATACTAATAAAAAACAGTTGTGGGATTATATTAAAATTCACATTTTATTTACTCCCTTTTATGCTGGATTGCAACATAGGTTAATGAGCTGTGGTCTATTTAAAATATTCATAGTGCTCTCATTTCATTTTGAAATCGTTACTAATTTTTTTCCAGCATTATTCTTATTTAAAAGTTGACATTGAATTTTTTTTCTGTTAGTAGATCACTATTTGTTTCAATCAGATTTTACTGATTAGTTTTGATTTGAGTGCCCGTAAACATTATGTATTGAGAAAATCCCACTATTTGGAAATAAAGTTTATGTTGTTATTAAATATTTACATCTAAAGTAATATTTTTTTAACGCTTTGTCATTGGAATGAGATTTTATGCTGCATATTCATTAATTAATTTGTGATAATCATATACACAATATAGTTAAACGGGTAACAAGTTCTACATATGGGCATGTTTAAATAAAGGAATGTTTACAAAAACCTATACATTTATTTATACATTGACATATTAAAATATTACAATGAAAAAAAAGATAATGATTTTAACCACGCTTAATAGAAAGCGAATATTATTTAAATTCATTAAACGATTAATTTTTTTAAAAAAAATTGCACAAATGATTTAGACTTCAATAAAAAAATTATGAGTAACCTCTTAGTACATTTATAAAATGTTTTATCCTCATCAAAATAGAATAAAATTTAAATGGAAGATAATATACGATACTTCCAAAAGTTCCCAAGATTTAACATGCGTAACATGCCTAGAGCAACATCAGGCTAAAAGCGATATTATTAATATACGCTTGGCATGAATATGTTATTTGAATTATTCCCATGTTTGTAAAAATTGCTAAATGTTTTATTTTTTCAGTGTTTGGAATTTAATATACTCCTTACACATTTTCAAAAGTAAATAATTTTCACTTTTTGTAGCCGTTTCTTTCCTATAAGTTTCTTTTGCTGTAATCGACGTTATTTTAATGAATGTCCTGAGGTACGCTCTCAACAGATTAGGAATCTCTATTCTAAATAGATAGTATAACTTGCATACTCAAAAACGCTAAAATTGCAAATTTTTTATCAATTTCCAAATTTAAGAAATTGATTAAAGAATTCAGTTATGCCATTACATTCGAGGCTTCTATAAATAAATATCTTTCCCTTAGTTACTAATGGAATTTATATGGTTATATAAATCATCCTTTGAAACACGAAGTTTGATTAAAATTTTTCTCTTTGCACTACTTCAGTCATTAATTGGCTTGTTTTATTATTGAGATAATAGTTATTTGTTGAGGGACGGAATCGATATCCCACCAAGGATAATGCAGCTTTCTTTTTTACCTCAACAGGTGTCCGTCTCCTTCCCTGATGGCTCTCCGCTCCCCAGTTGGCGCTTAAATGACCAGAAACTGGAGCTGCGCACCAAAGTGAGGCTGTCTGGCAGCAGAGAGCGAGAACTGGAGACGCGCTTCGAGCAGATGTCTCCCGTGCAGTTCGGAATCTGGGAGATTTCTGTCGATCTGCTCTCCGAATTCGGGACGCTCTCTGCCCTCAACGACGTCCAGTCCATGCTCCTGGAGGTAAGTCTACTTGCATGCGCGTTTCTACTCTAAATATCTATTTATCAGTTCTCCCTCTTCAATAAACTATAAATTCTGATCCTATTTATCTTTAATATTTTCTCATGATAATACTATGCCAAACACTTTTTTAAGAATGGCCGAACATTGAGTGCTTTATTTGTATTCATTTCCAGGCCAGATACACCGATGAAAGTGGTGAAAGAGCACGTACCAGCCTTCTAGTGTACGCATCCTACACCCCCACTCATCGTCATCTCCAGGTCACCACCAGTACGCGAGATGCCAAGGTCAGTCTCTGTTTTGCCATTTGCGCGAATTTCGTAAATTTCTGTTGCTGACATCACTTCTTCGTTTTCTTGCAGGTGGGGGAGTACATCATCTTCCATGTCCGGGCCGACTACTACGTCCAACAGTTTTACTATATGGTAAGAGAAGGCAGTCTTTTATCATCAGTTTGTTTAATATCATACTGAAGAAATATCGATTATCCATTCGATCGTTACATGTTAAAGCTTCTTTTCCTTTGAAAACATTTTTATGACAAAAATCGATATGAAAAAGAATTTAGACCTCTAAGCGGAATATTGTACTATCACAACGTTTTAGTCTTGATGAGTCTGTCATATCATCGTCTAATTTGATACTTTCGACCGTTGTATTTTGTCCCAGATGCATCATTTCAAAGACAGAATCCATCCTAAAACTGTTATCATATTGATATGCATTCAATGCTTTAAAATATATTTATGCATTAATTAATAATAAGCTGGGGAAAACTGTCATATATTTTTTCTTAACCACCAAAACTATTAAAATATTTAAAATAATTTCCCTAATAGTCGCATTTTGTTATAAATAGTTATACTAAAGAAAAGCTGCAGTTTGAAAAAATTAACCACAGGAAAGCAGTTTTTTTTTCTTCAATTTAAAGTGATGTAAAATTGAGAGGAGGCTTCAATATTCTCCAAATTTATTGAAGAAAACGTTGAGCTTTATTTAATTTGTTATTAATTAAAATTTCAAATTTTCTTAATTAGCCCTTGCTTCTCATGTTAAGTAAAAAGTTGTCGAATTTGGTTGCTCTGCGTCTTTAACATCTGCCCTTCAGAACTACTGAACGATTTTTGACCAATGTCGTTCAGTAGCTCTGAAGGGCAGAAAATATGTTATGAATAATTAATCAGTCATATTCCGTATACCAAATCGCATCGCAGTTTCTTTTATGGCCAGAACGAACGTAATGGAATGATTCTGTACATTTCGTGTAAAAATGTCTAAGACGAAGTCGATAACTCAAAAATGAGTCGGATCAGACAGAATTGAAGGATCGGAAATTTAATTGAAATAAATTCGAAATATTGGTCGGAAACATCGGTGTAAGATCATTCAGCAACCACCTGCCGAAACATTTGACCCTAAGATTTCAAAATACGTGATTTAAAACCCGTATATTAAGTATATTAGAGCTATTAGACTTCTATATGCTAAAATTATGTGAAATGATTTCTTTGAAAAAAAAGTCATGAACTGGAAACGAGCTTCACTTCCTTTAAGAAGATAGTATTTCGTCCCTCGAATATGGTCCACTTGTAATTAATAACACGAAGGAATTTTTACTCGTTGAGCTCTTCTGAGAACATCGTCTGGTGGCTCCTGATTTCCTACTCATAGACTATGAGTATCATGAACATCTATTACATAACACCTCTCCATGCCCCTGCGACTATGATCATTGAGATCATTTAAACAGTTTAATGGACAAGAACATCTATTACAGAAGGACAATTTCAAATTCAAAAAATGGAAAGGAATAGCTTCCGAGATGATGTTGTTTCTACACACTACTTGTCTATAGAAATGGTGTAAGGTTGCTATTGCCATCCGATGACAGGGCATACCGATGACGAGAAAGAGTGTACTGTGGCCGGATAAATAGCCATTAGAATTTAACCATAGTTCTCGCCAATGCCGCCACTTCTTCCGATAATTCATAACTTTCTGTGTGCCTTAAGGTGAATCCGAGTAGTCTGCTATGATTATTACAGTCCTGTGATAACCCCTAGATGGGTGTAATTTTGTTCTATTTTATCTGAAGAATACTCTGCAGCTTTTTTCTCCAATTTTCAGCTTCAATGGAGGGTATTTTAAATTGATCAAAAGAGGATATCTCAAGAAATGGGTAGCCTGTTTTTATTTGTTAAACATTCAATCTTACTGGTAGTAAGTTGTGGTTGAGTGATGGTATTCTTGCACAGTTGCTTCTTAACAATAGCCTTATAATAGTTATGACTGAATTTTCCACCCTGATTCTCTATTTCATCCAGTTTTATCTGTGGCCAACTGGAAGTTTGTATATGCAGTAGCAATCGAAACTTTCTAAAATACTATCATGAGACAAAATACTATTAAATAATATAGATAAAATACTATCATAACACATAACATGAGACTTTAATCAATCTACGTAACCGCAGTGATTTCCGATAACGCATGGCAGTGGCACAGGTACCAAACCTGATATTATTCCAGGATTTTTAAACCCATATTACTGATCAGGTAACCACGATTTAAATTGTTTTTTAGCTAGTTGTTCTATCGAGAGTTTAACATTTCTGAATAGGATTGAATTCCAAAGAAGATATAATCGTTTCGTAGTACCACTTGTGCCAGATTCAGAAATTTCAAAACATTAACAAAGTTGGTTTCCCTGTTTCAAGGTTCGATAACTTTCAAGTTGCTGGAAACATGTTGCATATATATAGAAGGTGATTACATAGAAGGTCATTAACATTTCAAACTGGTATATAAAGCTGGTTATCAAAGTAATGGAAGCAACTAAAACTTATCTTTATGAATAAGGCGTAATGCCACCTTTTTCTCATAATATTGCTTGGACTCGCTTGTAAATCAAATCATACAAGTACTGAATAGCATTTAAAAGAATTTTATACATTATACATGGATATAATGTGAATGTCCCGCGATAGATGCTGATGGTGGATATCGATTATGCATTGAAAGCTTTAGTATAGGCCATAACAGTTCGACTATATCGAGGTCTGTGCTGGCCAAGATACATGTTTCTCTTCATTTTCATGTTTTTCAAACTACTATTAGAATTATTTGTATTTATAAATGTTAAGTTTTAAACTTTTTTAAAATTTTCCATTATTTTGATAACCACCTGTATTTTATGTTGCTTTAATTATGTGATAGCTTGTAATAAATTTGAAATATTTGTACATTTTTCATCCATTCAAACTGCAATGCTGAATTGATAAATGCAACTCTGAATGTCAGAACTGATGTGTTTTCTTATGTTTTCTTACTATCAGGTGGTGTCGAAAAGTAGCATTCTACTGAGTGGTTCAGAGGAGATGCCGTCCAGCCTGAAGACGTTCGCGGTACCTTGTTCGTCGGAGATGGCCCCAACAGCTTCACTTGTAGTTTGGGACATGGCCAGGGAAGGCGAAGTGGTGGCCGATTCACTCACTTTTCCAGTCGACGGGTTATCCAGGAACAACGTATGTGTTCTTGCAATAAATTCTTTTCTCAAACCTTGTAAAATATACATCCCATCAAATGAATTAGGAACTAGGAAAGATGATTCTTACCTCTGGTTTGAAACGCAGCTTGTTAATAACTTAAATGATACAAAAAAATAATTTTAAAAAAAGATTTGATACTGAATTGTGAGATTTTTGTTTTTGTTTGTGGTTTATTAGTGTAAGAGTCTATATTTTTATCCATATATTTATCTATATTTCTCAAAGAGAGAGAGAAAAAAAAATCTTTTTTTTTTCATTATTAGTTTCTCTACATTCTGAAATTTATAGCGAAGAGAATTGTTGCTTTTTTATATCCAATTGTACACCCATCTCTACACCTTAAAAAGAATACTTACAATACGATGACTTTTCAAATTAAAGTGTTTCTAAATTTTTTTATTATTTTTTTTACTATTGGACTGTAACTATATAATATGGCTACTTTAATTCTTTCTTTTTTTTCAGTTTTCTGTGACTTTGAATGAGAAAAAGGACAAGACTGGACAGACGATTGAAGTGGTCGTAGAAGGTCACCCCGGCACTTATATTGGACTGTCATCTGTGGAGCACTTGCTGCACAAAATGGACAGCGGAGCTGATCTCAGTCCCACTGAGGTAAGCATCGGCAACCAAAATGTGAGGTAGTTAGTAAAAACTGTTGAAATCAAAATCAGTACAAACTGTAGTTCATATAAAATAACAAATTTCAAATGCTTATGTAAGAGATGTGATGAAAATGTATTCTAATTATAGCATCTTAATTTCAACCTTAAAACACGTTTAATGAAAATGATTAACAGCTATTGACGAGTTACTCATTTATGGTGAAAGCTGCAAGAATTTCTGAGAACATATTACAACAATTGTTTGAAGTTCTGCTGTAAAGCAGTGTAAAGTATAATTTTATAACGTTTTGTGTACGTGAAGGAATTCAAACGCAGTATCTAAAAAAGCGTCTTCCTCTTGCATACTTCAATATAAGAAACCTTATCCAGATATCACACCATGCAACCCACTGAAAAATGAATTTATCATTGAAAGTTGAATAATTAGAAACATAAGCATTGATTTTTATGATTACGCCTTATATCCGTATCACATGCGTTTCCAAACAGTAATTAGTATTCATAATAAATTAAATTGTTTTTTACGGTGTGTCTTTCTGGACCCAATGGTTATTTCTAATGGGGAAAATTATTTTGATGCAGTCTATTTAGCTTCAAGATGTTAAATATAGCGAATAAAATATGTGGTTATAGCGATAAAATATGTTTTTTGAAACTTCATTGGCTGCTATGATCCTCTAAAATATGATGATGATGATGTAGAAAATCGAATACATTTGAACATAATTTTATTTTTTTAATTTCAGGTGTTGGAAAAGATGAATTCGTTCGACGAGCAAGGCAATGGTACTCTGTCTTTTTCCTGGAAGTCACGTGACGGTCTCCCTAATCCCTTTGTGCACTACCCTTCTCCCTCGTACGGCATGGACGCACGACAGATCTTCCAGGTAGAGTACTCCAATCCTTGCTTTTCTTCCAGCTTTCCAAAATCCCTTTTAAAGAGTGAAATATTTCGACAAACTTTTTTAATTGTCTCCTATAATCCACTTCCCAATTCATCGGATTCCTGGAAAAAATATTCCTGTTGTAGCATTTTACTGTGTGACCCGACTGAAAATTTTAAACACATGTATTTATTTTCTGTATTTTTTCCGCTCCAATAATGCTTCGTTTTATTTCCTTTCAGTATGCTGGATTAGTGATTTTTACAGATGCTGAAGTTCCTCAGCGTCCTGGTATGTAATGATTCTGATTTCATTGTTGTATGGAAAAAAATAATTTCATAATAATATTATTATTTTACATTTATAAAGGGTCCAATGTAACATTTCTCCCTTTCTTTTTATTATGAAATTACAACTCTTATCTTTATTTTTGACCTTTGCTATAACTTAACGTTCCCAGTAGTAATAACTAAAGATCTTGTAAAGAATTCTTGTTATAAAAAAGGTATTTCTTCGAAAAAATATTAAGCCAAGATTTTCTTCACAGATACCTCATTTATGCCATTTTAAATCATATTTTAAAAGTTTTTGACATCCTACTGAATGATTTCCGTGCTTTTTATTTTCTTTGGAGAGCAGGGAATGTAAGAAAATTATTTATTAGTTGAGCAATGAGTATTGACTGGGATAGAGCAAATTTTATCGTTTTGATTACTTCATTCACGGTCCAATATAATTGTCTCAAGTTATTTCCTTACTGGGAATGGGGACTTGGACGATTAGGTGAAAAAAGTAACGTAAAATAATATACCTTTGACTTTTTTCTTAAATTATTCAATGCTATACATCCACTTCTAAAAGTATTTGTCAAGAAGAGGCTGAAATTTTATTTTGAGAATGAATGCTAACACTGCATCCTTTATTGCAGAAATGTAAATTGTAACTTTTATTATAGTTTCGAATTATTTTTTTTTTCATTTTTCAAAAAAAAAATTGTCTATTAAATAGTTAAGCTATTTCAAAAAGCCATTATTTGAGGTATTTCTTGTCAGATAATGCATTCGTGATTAATCCCTTTTCCCTGGACCTGTGCTTTTTCGAGAGATATAGGGATTTTGATACTAATTTGTGACGATGCGGATAGAGTTTTAGTTGTCTACCAGTTTGATCTACAAACGTAATGTTCTTTTATTGATGTTTGCGATACTTGAAAGAGACTGAATTCATTGCAGGCAGATGCGAGGGAGAGTTGAGCACGTGCATGGATGGAACCTGCTACCGCCTGCAGAAGCGCTGCGACGGATTCGCCGATTGCCCGGATGCGACTGACGAGAGCGGATGTAAGTACTCGCCCTGTGTGCATAAAAATATTTATTTTGTCATTTTATTTTCAGTTTCGAAGGCTTAGTTTTGTACAATTCTGTTTGCGATTTCGTAATGAAAGACACATAATTTATGTACTTACAACTGAACGTCCGTTTCTTCGTTTGTTTGAATTTTATACAGCTCACGCTTTGACGGATTCAAATGGAATTCGGTAGACATTTTAAGAGGCATTCACTTCACTATCAAAGAGTTTCCTTCCTTTTAAAGTAGGCGAAATTGAGATTTAAACTGATAATACTTTTTCGCCATACCTTCAAGTGCGTTACTAAAATTAATCTAACCATCTTTAAATCTTTATAATTACTTACAAGGCTGTGTGTGTGTGTGTGTGTGTGTGTGTGTGTGTGTGTGTGTGTGTGT
>JAOUZG010022257.1:141405-159611 GCA_026289955.1 Argiope argentata
AAACTATACCGAGTATTAAAAACATAAAGTTTAGCTTTGTCTTAAACATCGGCTATCTGTTGATGTGGATAAAAAATGTAGCATATAATTCAGTTTTCTCCAATTCTTAAACACTCTGGTTATCGAGAAGTGCTTTGCCCTCATTCAGCGTGTTTGACTAATTACTTGAACTGGCGGAGGCAGTGTCTCTTCCTCCAGTTTTCAGCACGTGCAATAATCATTCGATTTCGGCTCAAAAAGAAAAGTCAATAGTACCTATTACAGAAAATCAATGAAAATTAATACTTCCTAAGGTCATAGTAAGCTAGCAATCAACAAAGTTAGCAATTTTTTAAAGTTAAAAACAAACTCCTTTACCACTTCTGATTAGAACTACGATTTGAAAATAAAGATACCTCAAAAATATTAATAGACATTTTGACTGTTAAATATAACTTTAACAATCAAATAATTATTAATAAATAATTATCGTTTTGTGATATTAAATATCAAAGTGTCATTATCTAATGCTTGAAAAAAATTAGCAAAACCGTTACAAATTTTTCGATGAAACAAAATATTTCAAATTTTTTAAAACCTTACCATGAGATTTTAATTTCTTAGTTATTTATTAATTTGAAAAACTATTTGTTTTTAATAGCATAAATGAGTTTCTAAAATCAGTCTCAGTTCTAGAACGAATTTAATTTACACTTTTTTTTTATTAAAAAAAGCCCATTGCTAATTTAAGGATATATAAGCTTCTGGTTTTGTACTTGGTCTAGCAATCATTCATACTCCATATCATTCACACTCTTTTTAAAGATTAAAAACTTGGATTGCGCTATAGTTTGATATTATTGTCATTTAATACAATAAGAGATTTTAGATAATGACTGGGAAACAGACAATAAATATTTTTTTCTCTCTTTCAGGTAAAATCAAGCAGATCTGCTGTGGTGTATATGCCAATTGTGGCTACTACTCTAGGAGTTGTAAATGTCACGATAATGGCGAAGTCACAGACATTCAAGAACATCGTCACGAATCCTCTCGTGGTGCAGGTAAGATATTCTGATAATCATTCAAAATACTTTTGCCAGTTTAACAATATGCACTTTCTCTGAAATAAAATAAAATCATTCAAAAAAATCATATAAATCATGTATATGTCAAACCTATAAATGTCTTTGTTCATTTTTAACTTAGTAATCGAATTTTCATTTCTTTTCTGAAGTAATAGTTTTAAAATTCTATGCTTTTTGTGTGCTCTATATTCAGAAATTGTTTATCAATAATGTGATTAATTTAATTAAATTTTCTTGCCATGAATATTGCCACCTGGTAATTGGTCGGAGAACAAATATATTTCAAAATTTCCACAATATTCATATAAATAAAAAAAATACTAAACTTTAAATATTTTCATTTTTTTAATTATACCTTTCAGTGGATCAGTTAATTTATATCTATTATTCCTGAAATAAAATAAAATCATATTTTAAACCATGTCAAATCCCATTTCTTCCTCATACAATTTTTTTTATTAGTAAGACTTCTTTCATGTTTATAATGATAGAATTTTGTAATCAACTTTTTACTTCTTTTCTGGTGTGCTGGAGCTCTAAACTCCTCGATATTTGCATAATAACAGTGAACAGTTTTATTTATTTAAAACATTATTCACCAGTTACTTGATTAATTTAATTAAAATTCTGGTGCGATACAATTATTGCCATTTGTATAAATAGACCAAGAGAAAATAGATTTCAAACTTTTGAAATACTTATTTGACTGAATTATTAACCAAAGACTACTAAATTGTAAATAATTCAATTCTTATATATTGTAATTTTTAATCCACACTAATAAAAACGTGTTTCAAAATTCATTTTTCAGCCTGAAGGTATCCTTCAGTCGAAGCACACTAGCGTCCTTTTAGACCTCGCCCAAGGGGCGTATCTCATGAAGTATCTCGATACCAATCTCACAGAAACTACTGTTGAAACTGGGAGGTACGAAAGACACTACGTCTTTGGATCCAATAAAGCGACTGTGTCTGTCACTGGTAAGTGTCAGACTTTCACTAGTTTTTCGCAACGTTATAAAAATGATATGGAAAAATTGTGCTTTACTAACTGATCACTTCATTTGATCAAAATCGAGCATTAATTAGATTTGGTTAATCATTAGATTGTCAGTGAATTAATTTCTTTATTGCACTTTTCAAACATAATTTCTGTGGAAATGGAAATTTCAGCATCATCAGAATTGATTTTTTAAATTCTCGAGTTCAATTATTTTTTTTTAATTCTACATAATGGGAAATATTTTACATAAAAATCTATTCATTTTATTGTTCAATAGATGATACTTTTTTATTTCTACGTTTTTATTTTTGGCATATTAATTATCAAATTCAACTTGTTTAGTTTTAAATCTTTATCATGTCTTTCTCCTCAAAATTGATTCGTATTCTGGCAGTTTAATTCACTTTTATTAAGAGCCTTTTTGAAAATATCATGAGAAATGTTTTGGGGCAAATTTCAAAATTTGGAGTACTTATGGACGACGGGAAGGCATTAGATTCCGCTCATCATTGAAACTTACATTATTGAAAAATATTTGACTTTTGAAGTGTGATTTCGTATGTACCAGATCTACATACCTGAAGGATATTCTAATTTTAATTTTTGGGTCCTAAATCCTCTACTCTTATAATGAGGTCACTTCTACACTATAACTTTAGTCAGAGATATGCTGGGAATGTACAGTAATTTTAAAGGATTTCTTTTTATTGAAATTCTACCAAAGACGGCGATAGCGGGGGGGGGCAATTGTCCCCCTGTCGGTAGCCTCTTGCCCCCCTTCCCCGTCGGCGAGATATTTAGAGTTTCGTCGGCAAAAATGTTCCCCATTTCAGGATGGTTGTAGATAGCTGCGCATTATCGAATATGAGTATTTTAAAACCTCCTTGAAATTAATATATTGTAAACAATTGAAATATCCAAGTAATTGTTAAGTTGTTTAGACTATATTTGGCAAAATATTCAATAGGGTGGTAGATCAATAATATGCCGTATTTTCATAGACAATTTTTGATAGACCTAAAAATTGAAAATAATGGATGTCGAACATATATGTTATGCAGATTTTCAGTCGTCTGATTCAAATGTCGTTCATTCAGCTTATAATTTGTACTACTTTTGACAATATAACCGACAAAAGGGATAAGCTAATTTATTGACAATTTTTGATCAATCGACTATGAACTCGATGCGACGAATGTCGAGGAAGTCTGCAGATTTCCGGCATTTGATTAAATAGTCGTTCATTTAACTTATAATTTGCACTTATTTTGACAATATATCCGACAAGTGAATGAGATATCGCATAACATTTTTTTTACAAATGTACAATGAACAATGAAAGGAAGGGCCAGTATCTGAATGGAAAAAAATAATCTAAATAATACTTGATTTTCTTTAATTAAATGTAAAATTAACTATTTTGAGTTATTTTGAAGTGAAATGGGAGATATTTTGCTTGCCCCCTGTCGGATTTGACTTGCTTTCCCGTCGACAAATTCCTGCCGCCACTTCTGAATTCTACTTAACTGAGAAAAATTACTACAGATTGATAATTCAAAATTTTAAAATAGAGAGACATTATGTTTTTCTTTTCTTTTACTCCGTCTACTTTTAATAAGTATATTCTACTATCAAAACAGATGTTATCCAATCCAATTTATTAACAACGAATCCGCAAATGGATTAAATTTTTTGTTACCCTCATAGGAATGAAAAAGCTGCCTAGCCATGCCATTGAAATAAACAATTAGAAGAACTTATAACTAGAGAATTTGGACGTTTAATAAAATATCCTACTACGCGCTTCCAACGTTCCCTTCATCGGTGTTGCAATATGAGAATCCACGGCGTGCTGCTGAAAAATTTCTTTTTCGTATCTTTTCACTTAATCTGGCTATTTTCTTTTTTTAACGTTCTCCTTAGTTGTACAATTTTTGGCAGAGAACCAAAACACAGGAACACTATTATATATTTTTATAAAATTCATTTACATGTTTTCTAACTTTTAACACTTTCTTATTATTAGGAAAGAAGTATTAACTGAAGCATATATTGAAATTATAGAAAAACTGACTTTGATAGTTTCGGAATAATTTTTTAAGTTATATAAATCTACATAAGAGTTATAAAACTAATGTTTTAAAAAGTAGCATTATTTAGTCCTAATGATAATTGTTGCAACAATTTTCATTAATAATTTCATCGATTATCCATCTAGACATTTCAATGCATTCTTTATTCCATTCCAATACATATTTTATAATATTTTCTAAGTTCAAAGGAAAGAGAGGGAATCATGCATTCAAAAAGCTTCTGTTGTTATGTAAACCCCCGTAAATGCGTTCGTTTCTCTTAATATGTGCGGTTTTGCAGGTGACTTGATAGGTGCTGTTTTTCCGAAGATACCTCTCGATGCCGAAAGTGTGTTGAAGAAGCCCGATTGGTGCGGAGAGCAAAACATGTTCAACTTCGCCGCCAACCTCTACACTTTGCTCTACCTGAGGCTCACAGATCAGCACGACCTCCAGGTAGAGAGGGAAACCTTCAAGCACCTCAGAGCAGGTGAGTTCATCAATGTCGATTCAAACTTATCTGTAATGTATCAGAGTGTTCAAAATGTGATTACCCCTTCCCGAGTACTCATCAGTGAATAGCAAATGTAAGGTCCTGGAATATATCTTATTTTGCTTTTGCTCCTTTATTGTATTTAGATGTAAATTGCTACTAATAGGCATTAATGTCTTTCCTCTGTGGCGTCCTATTAGACTGGGTACTAGGGGCTGCCTAGATTTCCCTTTGCCCCGATGTATCTCTTTATCCTTCTTTACCTCTTGAGATATTTATATTTTCCTTTACCTCTCAAAGCATCTGTATTCGTTGCTTCATCAGGCATCAGTGTGCCCATTTACCCTATCCCCCTGGGGGACACTTCGAAATGAGGATGAGATGCTTGCGGCATGGTGGTTGGATCTCACAACCATGGAGGATACACTAATAGGCGAGGGTTAGGCTCCTCTCGTCGATGATGAGACTTACTTCCTACGGGAAGGGTTGTACCGTAGCTGATGATGGTCTTTAGAATTCAACCATTGTTCCCACTAGTGTTGCTGTTTCGGAGGTCCGGCCATTCAGTTTTTTGGATTATTCCGTGTACCTTCGGCAGGTACTTCGGCTTTACCTTTCGGGGCGTTTTCCTTTGCCCCTTGAGATTTATATATTCCGCTTTATCCCTTAATGCATCTATATTCCTTTTTTATCACTTGGAGTATCTGAACTTCCATTTACCCTTCGGGGCATGCTCATTTCTCATCACTTGTACAGCAAATATAGTATTTCCTCAAAATAAAGTATCAATTTTTCCAATAATTTAACTTGAATAAAATATTATAATGATTTGCATATTTTTACAGTAGATCTGCCCCAGACTTTGTAATTACTTTATCAAACCTGTAAAATGAACAAGAAAATTTTTCATACCAAACATTTGAGTGTTGAGCACCAGAGAATTAGTTGCAAATATAGATCCAGTCACTTATTAGTCAAAGCTTGCAAATTTGAATGTTACTGGTTGCTTGGAGAAACTCTACTTTTGGTCATGTTTAATACGAAATGATAAATTACAGAGCGGTATTTCAACTGCAACTTTCTCAAATTAAAAACATAATCCTTTTTTTAATTCCGAAAAGAAGTAGTTTAAATAAAAATGAACGCTGCTCGCATGGCGCTTGGAAGTATAGTGTAGTGTTAAGTATACATGAACGCCGTTCTCATAGTGCTTAGGTAAAGAGATGAATAATATTGTTATTGCATATTTCATGCTGAAAATGAAATAAATCCAATTAAGTATCCAAAGCCATCGCCTTTTCTCTCTTTCTTCTTGCAAATTGTTTTCCTTCTTTTCATATCCAACAGTTGAGTGAAAGAAATATTTCCAATTAAATGTGTAATTTTCACTTTCTTCTATACAAAATATATAGACAGTATTGTAATCGTCCAAGAAGTGGAATTCTAGATTTTAATAAATTTTCACTTTTTAGATCTCCCTGGACTCGATAAACACGCTTTTATAAAATGTGTATTCGTCCATTTGTGACAAACAAAACTCCAAAACGTTTTGCTTCATGAATGAGTTTTAAACAGGGATTATATTACATTTGTAGGTTTCTCTTTGCACAATATAACAAGATGAAATATATCCTCTGCTCGGTAATTATAAAACGAAGAAAGCTAGATAGATAAAATTCGAATTACAGTTTTACATCCCTATTGCAAACACCTTCCAAATGTTGACTCAAATACCATAAGATGTTGAGCGTCTGACTGTCTGTACTTTCAGAAGCCTGTAAATGGATAGCTAAAAATCGCAAGGACTTAAATATATTGAAATTTGTGTAGGAGTTAAAATTTAAAGGCGAGAAAAATTTTGGTTTCGATTGATTGAAAAGAAATGTGATTAAAACACAAATTCGACTTTAAATGTTATTAATTGCCTATGAGGGATTAATTGCCAAGAAACTCGTGAAAAATGGCAGGATATATTTGATGAAAATGAGTAAGGCTAACATTTCGGAATTGTACCATAATATCAGGAAAAATATTTTCTACCTTACACAAAGGAGACAAGATAAATGGAATGGGATACGATTTAAAGTGTGCTTTTATGAGTTTTAACCACTCCCTCTGCTTATTTATTACCTACATTATATCTATAATTTGCTTTTTATGTATTGATACCTTATTAAAATGACAATAAATCATTAACGATTATAATTAACTCACTGCAAGAAGTTTTGGACTCGTGGAAGATTAAATGTAAGTCTCAGTTAAATTTTACATTCCCACGCCTTTTTTTTTCTTTTGGAAGCTCTGCTTGTTTTTGGTAAACGAAACTTGATTAATTACAAATTGCAACTTTTATTACTTGAATTGTGTCTCGAATATATAGACCTTTTCATCGGCAACATTTCAAAATCGATTTTATCCTTCAGGCTACCAGCGGCAGCTGAGTTACCAGTTGAATGATGGCTCTTTCACAGTTTTCCGATGGAATGCCTCGTCCAGTGTCTGGTGAGTGGACGGGATCGAATAAACAAAGTTTTTAAAAACATATTCTTTTTGATGCACTAAAATATTTTTTATTTCAATTGCTTTCTACTCTTCGATCTTAAATTTATCATCCATTGCTCTTTTTTTAAAAAGTGTATAATTCATAAATAGTTTACATTTTATAGATTTCGAAAAATATGCCCCGATTTTGGAAAAAGTAGTTTCAGATTTTGATTATAATGATGCATAAATTCTAATTTAAGGAAGCCTTATTTATAAATCATTATTTCATTCTGCTATCATTGAATTAAGATTATGCTTTCATTCTTAGAAAAAAGATTATTTTATCTCTATAGTTTGACTTTCCTTAAAATGGAATGAAAATAATATAGATGTATATATATTTTCAACAGTTTAGGAATTTAAAAAATGCAATGTTATGTTGCTTATCTTCCAATTAAAATTAGATAATATTTTATTTTATTGAAAATAATTAAGAAAAAAATTTCTGTCATTTTAAATTTTTATTTGGGACCTTCCGTCATTTTTTAAGTATTACGAAATTTGAAAACTATTTGGTTCGGCTTATATCATCATCTTAATTTATTCTAAAATTGCGGGTGATAAAAAGATTTTAAGGGTAACAATATTTTTCATTAAAAAAATTTCGCATTAAAAATCTGTGCATTTTGAAGAACTGCACCTACATATCAGCGTGCTAATCCGTTTATAGTGTACAGCTTAATAATCCAGTTATAGTGTACAGCGAATTTAATATTCTGCAATTTAACAACAATTGAAAAACTCTTTTGGAAGAAGATCCATTATTTTCCTTTGAACAATTTTATTTACTTTTACAAATTTGCTTCTTTCCATAGGTTAACTGCATTTTGCGCCCGAGTATTTCAACAAGCCATCGTCCGAGAATGGGAACCTTTCATCACCATCGATCCTGAAATTATACGGAGGGCTCTCCGGTGGCTACTCCAGCAGCAGAGTGCCGAAGGGGCTTTCTGCGAGACCACCCCTTTTCCCTACGACAGGAAGATGAGCCTAACAGTAAGAATTCTCGTATTCAAATACCTGCTTACGACAGTAAATACTAACTTACTAGCTTGTGAAAGTAAGCTCGATGCGGTTATCAAGGATATAAAATCGCAGATAAAGAATCTTAATTATCTACATTCAAAAACTACAATCGTTTGAAATTTCTTGATACAGAAATGTGCCGTAAAGGAATACATATACTCGCAATTGCTTTGAGGAGCATATTCTCATTCCTGAGAGGCGCTATTTCATGTGCCTAAAGAGATTATAATCATTCTGTGCCAAATCTTGGTTACAGGATGGATAATTCAAGCAGATCCATCGGAACTGCTGCAAAATTTTTAGGTGATGTATGACTATCGAATTGTACACAAGTATTGTATCGAACCAAAAAGTCATCGAAATTTAGCAATTTCTAATATTTTTCTAAAGATGCTTATTTAGTTATTATTATTCTACAGTTCACAATGTCACCCCATTGCCGAAAAAAAATTGTGTATATTTTATATTATTTCCTTTTATATTATTCAGAGTTAGAGACACTTTTTAATTTGGTGTTGTTCATGTCAATTGATGCAGTGGACGAGTTAGCTCATTCCACTCGGCAATGCGTAAGCAGCACCTACTTATTTTGCCGAAAGAATTGTGCTGCTGTTTCCTGGATTCTTGAGAATCACCCCCGTGTATCTTTTAAGATATTGTCCTTTGCTTTAAATTTTTATATTCTGAAATTCTCTGGTTATACCATTAGAAATAGAAGATGTTGGGAATTTTTTCGCCACATGTTTTTTTTATTAATTTCTATCAGTCTAGTAAATGATCTTTAATATTTGAAATTTTGTTTCATCGACAGTCTTCCTTCAGTTAATAAAAACGCAAATTAAAAAGATGGAAATATTTTTCACACCACTGAGCTATACAGAAGACAGTGAACGATTTTGTATATCGATTGTTTATAAAGAATCTTTCATATTCGTAATAAGTCGGTCTTTGGGATTATAAAGAAATATATAAAGAAAGAACGAAAATTTTGTTTTCGGCTATCTGTGATTGTTTTCGGAATTTGGTGATGAGTGAATAAAACTGCTACTGCATTAACTTCCGCCCGTTTGAAGATCTGTGAGGGTTATTTGAAAGACAAATGACAAATCCTGATTGATTTCATGGAGAATTTAGGACACGAAGCACCACCTCCTTTTACGAAAGATTAACATTATAATTGAATTGATCAGCTACTAATGTTCAAGTTTGAGAGCTTTTAATATGATTTTGGACTTCTTAAACCTTTTCCGAGGGAAAGGTAAAATTAATGAATGCATTGTGAAACGTGTCGAAAATTCTTAAAATGTACAAAGTGAACATAATAAGTATTTTATATCAAAAACTGGAACAAATCAAAAAGGAAAAACTGAACATTACTGAATATTTTTTTACTTGATTTTAATATGTTTACTCCTGAAATTTGTTTCTTCCAGTCGAGTCGTCTGAAAGATCCTGTAAAGTATCGCAACATCTCCCTGACTGCGCATGTGCTCATCACCTTGGCAGAAGTCAGCGATATTGGCGGGGTAAGTTCATGAATCAATATAAAAACTTTTTCATTGGTTATTTAAGGGTTAATTAATACATATCTATAGAATACACAGCTTAGAATTTTTTAAAAAATAAGGAAACCACGAGAGAATGTGTTTTCCTGAAAGTTAAATAAACTAGAATAACTAGATTAGCTGAGCTTTAAAATATGGAAAAAGGAACTTTCTCTCAGATAAAAAGATAAGGCGAAAGTTTTAATCTGTTGTTGTTGTTACTAATGGCACTTGCCATAGTCAAGCGGGCTGACGGGCCGTCAGCGATTTTAAGTCGAATGAAGTTCTCTTGTTTTTAAAGTAGCGCCAACTAGGGCTTGTACGAATTAGCTACACACTCACCTGCATAGCTCATTTTTTACAAGCGGGGGTCTGGCTTAAATTCCAGAGTCCATTAGTTAAAATAACGACGGACCAGTGTTGTCTTTTTCTAAATTATTTATTGACATCACACAGAACAACAGAAAAACATTAATATAGATAAGGTAATATTTGTAGTTGTGGGTTTCAAATTAAACACTGCACTGTGATTACCCAAGTCTGTTATTGCCAAAATCCCTACGGCGTCTGCCGGGGGGTGTTCTGTTTACACTCATGATCTCATGACCGGTTGGGAACATGCATGCGCCAACAGGGGGCGCATTCACACACCTCACAGATAGTACACAAAAGAACAGCTATGCCCTAACCAGGACTCGAGCCTCACGCTACATCTGTGCCAGAACGCCGGTAAATGTTTTAATCTACTTTAATTAATTAAAAGCTCAAAACTTTTTTATGCATGATTATGCACATATGGGGGCTTATCGAGGGTAACCAAATATAATACTTTTTTTTTGCCCAGAACCTTATTTGGCAGATTTAAAAGTGAAATTACACTGACATTTATAATACAAAACGTATTTTAAATTTCACAAAAATTACATATTGTTATGTATTTCTCCACATTGTCACCGTAAATGCTAACACATTCTCCCAACATTACACGAGTTTGAATACCTTTTCATGGGACTGTTATTTTTCTAGTTGTTTTCCCCTTTATTTACTAAATAATTTTACCATCATTTTGATGGTAAAATAATGCAGTCTTGTTTCAAATGAATCGAATAGATACAACCCTATTCTTCACACTTCAGCATACCTTTTATTTTTTTATCTGCCCTAGACAAAGTTTAGAAATATTTTTCTTTCACATTTACGGTAACTTTAGAAAAGCCACATTTATAAATATTATATGATGAAGAAAACAAACTGTTTAAATACGACTTAAAGACGTAATTTCTGTGATGGAGGCTATGAAATTCTGCTGTTTTAATCATATGACATTTGTACCAGCTTGTATGCAAAAAAAGCGTGTTTTATACATCATCGGCACCATCCAATTTAATTTTTTCAAAGTTGAATTTTTCAGATAATCGATTTTTTTTAATTCTCTCATCACGTTGTGATGCATATGAAATCAGAGTGAGAATATACATTGAAAAATGCAAGCATTTAACATTACTGTGAAGAAATTACCTTACTTACATGATGTTCTTGGTTTTGTAGGACCTTGGGTCGGCAGTGCAGCGTGCTCGGCGCAGTGCTCAGCACTATCTGGAAAAAATACTATATTCTTTGCGCGATGCAAAGGATCCTTATGAGATTGCCATCGTCACCTACGCTCTGACCCTGGTGGGTAGCGACGACGGCGAAGCCGCTTTTAATACCCTGGATGCAAAGATGAGGGAAACAGGTGAGCTTGCCTTATGACATTTCCTTAAATAATACAGAGACTGTAGAAAGTTTGAACAAACAAATTTCACTTTTGTGCTCAATATATTCAGCTCCATATTCAGTTCCTATAATTACAGCTGTTAATGCTGTACGAAAGGACAATGGATATTCTGTCAGCAAACTTCCATTTCTATTCATCAACGCAGAATACAATATTGTCCACCAATGGCTTAGTAGGTTAGCAACGTTCTCTGGTGCAATTCACTTTTGGTATGGCATCGTCTGTGAAACAAAGTGATCCCTCCATTGTTACTACTGTAGTGGGTAAGGGGAGAGAGAGGGTAATCTGATTAGATAAATGATTCTATATGAATCAACGAGGTGAAGTATCGCATGTTGAGCAATTAAATCGGAAATTTAACTTTTGTATTTTCAGATCGTACTTTTAACCATATCTATTAAAAAGGGATTGATATATGTTTTTAGTAAACGTTCTTCCCACTGAACTTGCTATTGAAAAATTTCTTTAAAACACAACACAATTATGCATCCATTCCTATCTCTCTTAAAACTTCTGCAGGAAGGCAATTTACCTTGCTATATTGCATCTAGAATATAACTTCAACCTAAAATAATTAAACGTCCTAGTGGCATTTGAATTAGTAAAATCTGTCACATTTTCCATTTGTCAAAGACAATTCTCTAATGGTAAATATGTTCCTCTCTTACCCCTCCGGGATTTAGGATTTAGGGTTGAGATTTAGAGCTTGGAGGCTGCCAGTTCAAGATTCATTTTCACCAAGGTAAAACTCTTATGCGGATTTCGTATATGTGGTTCTTCTCAGTCACATGCTCCTCCTACTTTTAACGACTTCACTGATAAATACGCATAAAATGTCATTCTTGGAGTCTAGATTAACTCACAATAATGAGATCTTTCCCCGAATATCCTGTTGATATCACTCAGTAAAATATGCATTCTATTATGTTTATTTGAATCCGATGGCCGTATTCTGTGCAGACTTATGCTTCATCAGCCTATGAACCTCTTGACGTCTTTAGAGCTATATATCAATATTTATGCAAAAATGGAGGAATTTTCTTAGCTCGTTATATTTTTCAGTGCTTCTACTTCCAAGTATTTTCTCAAATGCTTCCGAATAAATTTCAAAAATATTCCTCCTGACTTGCAACCCCACATTACTCTCTAAGTGAGTTCCTGGAATTTCTTCTTACTTCCTTAATCTGTGAACGAAACAATGGGAAAATTTACGTAACTGAACTCGATCGTTTTCACGCATTGTTGTTGATAAAGTGCACCGTTTCTACGTGAAACGCTTAACACTCTAGTGAAGTGTTTTCGTTTCTTTCCCAAAGTTGAATTTTTTTTCTAAAGTTTCAAAACTACTTTGGCGTAAAGTCGATTTCTCTTATTCCTTCTGATTGCTTTACTTGAAAAATTCAAATTTAAAAGAGTTTCACTTTAAAAATACTGTAGTACTGAGCGCGTTTGTGTTCTTCATATTTATTTAATTTTTTTTTAAGTTGAACTTGGTAATCAGTTATCACAGTTACTTTCTTATTGATTTTATTTTTAAAAAAGTTTTCTTTAAGAAATTTTAATTTTTACTGACATTTTTTAACAGGGCATATTTTCTGCATTTCTTATATTTACTAATGTATAAAAATATATCATATATAATAAAGATTTTCCTTTAAAGATTTCTTTTTCTAAATATAAAATATCTTAACATCATTTAATAATAAATAATATAATTGTTATTTTTCCATTTAACGTCTTTGAACATTTTCACGCTTTTTCCAATTTAATTCCTGAATAATAAAATGATATCTGGCATGTATAGTGCCATAATGCTAATTACGCACAATTTTTTTTCACTTCTTCATCCGATAAATATATTTTTCCTAACGCATCTTTCAAAATTCGAAACAAATAGTTGCCCAGAGTTGCTTGATCTGAAATATAGGGGGAAATATTTGATTGTTTGTTTAATGAAGTTTCTTTACTTTTTCTTTTGGTGCATTATTCTATGGAACCTTACATTATCCAGGAAAATGAGAAACATTTTGTACCAGGATGCATCATTCTAGAAAAAATCAGACCAGAAACAGAGTCTTTAGAACAGATATTTTGCAGCTTTTGACTTCGATAATTCGTCGTTCTCTATAGTCGAATCCCATGATAATTACTATGAAAATCACAGTAAATCGCTATTTCCTCCTGATACATTTTTTTCTCAGTTACATTGATGCTCTTCCAAATTTCTTCAGCATGATAATTCTTACAGAATTCGTCCCCCAAAAATGTATTTCTTCCTGCCTTATGATTTAAAAAATGTTTCTTCCCATGGTCTTCACTTTTCATAATTTTTTATTCCATTCTCTTTGATTTGCATTCAAAATTTGAACTTTCTACCTTGATGTTATTTCGAGAAATTGTAAGCTATTCAAGACTACTTACTTTCGGAGACCAGTTAGTTCGCCGAGCTATTGATTAGCTTTAATTTCAGTTAAATCATTTTAATTTCAATTTAAACATTTCCATTTTGATGAAATTTTATGTCCATGATTCCATCCAATTATCAAACATTAAAACCGTGCTGAAACCATTTATTTTAAACGCCTCAAATACGTTGTTCAGAACATGAAGGAACTTTTCTAACCATAACTTTCGAAAATATTATAGCTGTTTTCCATAAATATTGAAGTAATAGCCATTAGAATAATCAATTTTTTATTAACGCATAACTATCATCACATTCTCTTGTTCGTTGAAGAGAGCTCTCTTTGTACCAATACATCCCGGCTGGAATTCCCCGGCAGAGTATAAGACAAAGTGAAGAATATAAAAAGTAAAGAGGTAGCAATTTTTGATTGATTGTCTGAAATGAAATATAGATGTCGCCACAATCTCAACAATGTCATAATGCTGTTACGTCCCATTCATCTCTGACTTTAGTGATGTAAATCATTTTTTTAATCATCCTGTAAACTACGTAGATATTAAACTGATTTCTTTCTTAGATTTCAACTACGGGGAAAATCTCACCTGTAAATATTTGCTAAAGCAATGAAAAAAATGTCAGGTTTTTTTTTCGCAACAATGAAAATCCTTGTATAAAATATACTTAAAAATTCAAAAGTTGATTAAATCTATACTAAAGAATTTTAATATAACGACTAAATTGGCATCAGTGGAAAAAATCATTTAAAACGGTGTACAAATATCTTTTGGGGCGAAATATTGTTTAATGTTATCTCGAGTTAGCATCAAATTCCAGAATTGTTAATAACTAATTGAAATTATAGTTAAAATTTCAAAAAAATTGCTCCATGATACACATTTTTACTCTCCGAAACATATCTTAACCAAATATCTCGGTCAAATAATCTGGCATGCAGAATGACAACACACACACACATCTTCATTCTAAGGATAAATGAATACTCTGATACTCTGCGATAAGGAATTATCATAAACCAGCGGGTGACCGAGCTCCGCTCTGAGAAAACAGGTATTGAAGCTAACTCGAATATTTAAATTTTCAATTGTGATTTATCAAAACAATACATGCCATAAGAAAATTTGTGAAACCATTGGTGAAAAGATAACCGGTCAAAGTGCACCTAGAGTTTGGAAAGGGAACTATTCTATACAAAGGTAAAGTTTGAAAAGTCATAGGAAATAAAATTTAATTGATAACAAAAAATTATACAATTAAAGAAATGGTACAAAGTGAGCAGTGTAAAGATTGAAGTGTGTTGAAGTTCTATATTTTTGACAACAAAGGGAACATTAACAAATTTCCCTTAATAAAAAGCAGTGGAATTAGAATCGTACTTTTTTAAAAGAAAATTTAGTAAAAATATCAAAGTTATCCTTATTTTTTTCTGATGAATGTTGAAATGTCGGAAATGTGGGGCGATTTTTGACTTGGCAACCATTCCTCGTATTTTAGTATAAGATAAAATTAAAACTTAAGCTCCAAGCATGCGTTACGAGTAAAAGGGAAAAAATTATCTTATTAATATGTTGCCATCAGATTGACAAAAACTCAAATTTAAAAAAATAAATTATTATTCGCATTAAACATATAAAAATGCAATTTTCATCACGTGTCTGCATGAAATGAAAAAAAATATATATGAATATTGATATAGATGGCATATTGGCTATAGATGGCAGCACGTTACCACTTGAAAATTTAAGTAGCCATTATGACGAACTAATAAAGTTTGAAAATATCCTATCTGTAACTCCGAACTGCTCAACCGTAGCGCTTCAAAACCGGCGCAAATCGATTCCTCATGGCCAAAAACCCCAGATTCCCAGGTTTACCGGAGTTTATTAATTCTGGGGCGATTTTCGACTTGACAACCATTCCTCGCATTATAGTATAAGATAAAAAGAAATATTTTGAGTTTTAAAAAACATTTTTTCGTCTTCATTTACTTAAAAAAATTGTGATAGCGTTGCTTTTAAATTGTGGTAAAAGCTGTAATAAAAAATGGTAATTAAACAAATTTAGTTTTATGAATTTGAATAAATATTTTATCAATAAATTCGATGATTAAAATAGTAATTAATTTTATGTTGTAAGCTGGATTTTTAATTAACTTTGTAATGAGCAAGTTAGATTTAAATACGCAGTTGATTAAGTACTTTATATTGGTAGAATGAATGCAATATGGTAATTTTTGAATTGATTTACTTTGATTTTACTTCTTTAGTTTGAATCTATTGACTTAATTTTGGTTGAATATATTGTACTCTTTATGCACTATCATACTAAAGAAAGTAGGACAAAATTAAGACAATTAGGCTGAACTAAAGAATGCGGTTCATTTTTCTTAAATTTGCTCAGTTAGAGAAATCACACTCTAATCATGTATGATTTAAATGAATATACTCTGAATGAAAAAATATTTGGTGAAAGAAAATTTAATTCCAAGGGAAAGTATTTTTTTCCAAATTCCCTCTTTTATTACAATTATTAATTTTCATAGTTGTATCTTGCAATTAGTATTACCAAATATATGCGTCAGTGCACTAGAAAAAGTCCAAAAGACTCAGTATTGCATAACGATAATTTATTCTACAAAGGTGCGAGAAAAATAGACAAAAAATACAGTCCAGGCATAAATAAATGTGTACTTTCAAAAAATAAGCTTTAAGCAAGGAATGAATCTTTATAAACAACAGCGACAGCTCGAAGTATTCAGAGAAAACTCGCTCGTGATCAACCTTTTAAGAAAGAATTCACACCACTACTCCTTTGAGTTCTTACCTCAAAGTTTTGTAATACGCAGGGTAAAGAAGATTCAAGAAGAATATTATATGTATAATACTCCAAATGGAAACATAATGAACATTTCATTTTAGGGATTTTCGTTTCCATCATCACCAAATCACTGAATGATTGCTTTGATTGTGGAGGGGGGTAGACCTTTCATCCATTCAGAACATATTAAAATACCTTTCAATACTTAAAACATTCTTACACACATACATAAACACATCATGACTCTAAAATTATCTAAGGAGGGAAGCAATATTACAGATTCACAATTTTTCTTAATATTGTTTTTTAAAGAATTTTTCCACGTGTGTTCTTTTGGTAAGGATTGTGCGGAGATGGGAAAATTATTGTTACACCACAAATTCCTCTATAATCTGAATACACTCTATTGTTAAATGGAAACACTTCCTTTCATCTTTCCTCTCTCCTCTAATTTGACTAAATAAATATATCCAGACGCATGCGCAAAAGCATGGATGGCTTTCAAATCAGTGAACGCACTGTATTTTGCTATGGAAATATAACAACTTTAGAAAAGGTAATCTCATGTTACTGAATAGCAAAAATAGATAGTTACAGAACATTATACGTTGACTTTAAAGAAAATCTTATGGAACTTGACCGTTTTTGCTCCATTCTATAGCATTGCATTTCAGTGATTCTGCATCTGTATCCGCTCATTTTTTAATCAATTTTAATACACTATTCTAGATTAGTTTTAAGTGTAATGCTATAACAGTATTTTTATGCAACATAGCCACGTGTAAAAAGTTACCAAACTGGTAAATAATGAGAGAAAATAGATGAATCTCTCTCATGTGACTAAGTAAATAAGAGAGCTATTTGTTTTTAATTATTTTTTACTTTTTCAATATTTTTAAAGAGTACTATACGTATTGGTGAGACAGTATTATGATTATAAACTGTCATTCTTTTTGTAAACGGTATGAAGTATAATTGTGTATACACTACAACAACTGATGCAGTTAAACAGGACTAAAATAAAACAAACAAATACAACATAAAATAATTACAACAGCATGGCGATGCTTTGAAGTTTGAACTTATTTAAATTTTATTGTAAATTAAAAAATTTCTATGCCTTTTAAACTTAGAGTAATAAAAAAATAAAAATATTAAAAACATATATTGGATAAGAATTATATTTATCACATATGTACGTAAGGTTTTCGATTCTTATTTCCATACCAATAAATGCACTAACATTATTATCATAAAAATTACTATAAGATAATTTCCTTAATTAAACTTTTTTTCATCTTTTGTAATCTTTATCTTTCTGCTCTTTACATAATTACTTTATTTCACTGTGGCTTCAGATCAAATTAATTATTCAAGACCTACCAAATTTCTTAGAAAGGTAAAAGTTGTCTTTACTTCTGGGTTTTTTTTTTTTTTTT
>JAOUZG010022257.1:164611-227435 GCA_026289955.1 Argiope argentata
TGGTGTATTTTAAACGAGGCAAGATTGAAAAATATTCGTATAAAATCAGTATGTGATTCGTTTCTAAATATTTTCTTCGGTGAAGAAACTGTTTTCAAAAAGAAAAAAAATCCCGAATGCAGTTCAGTTTCCCAGATATTATGGAGTTAAGTGGCACCATTTTGATTCATAATTCTTTTTTCGCTTTTCAGCCGGTCTTCATTACTGGGGTCGAGAGCCAGTGCCTCCGCCTTTGATTCGCATCGATAGCAACCGCCCCCACCTGTTGCCTCGTCTGACGCCCAAGTATGATGCCCTGAACGTCGAAACGACGGCCTACGCCCTGCTCACCCACGTCAAGAGGCAGGCTGTCATACAGAGGGAGATCGTTCACTGGATCAACATCCATAGATCCACGGATCACGGCTGGGCCTCTACGCAGGTGAGGAATCCTAATGCGATATCGGGTTATTAAAGCAGAATGAATTCTGTGATTGAAACAGCGCCAAGGGTAGATCAATGCTTGTTCTTTTAATACCGAAATAGTGCCACAAAAATGTGGCATTTTACAATTTTTCATAATGAATAAATGCACATATTCAGAAAAGGATTTAATACAATTTCATTTGCCGGCGTTTCTAAGTCACGTCAAAATAGTTATATTATATATATATATATATATATATATATATATAAGAAGCGCATGAAAGCCCTTGTGAATCTACGCATGCGCCGGTAACTACAGCTGGAAATAGGGGAAAGGCCTCTCAAAGACGGAACACACCTATTACAATCCAACGAACCGCCTATGCCTTCTCAAAGCAGACAGTGACTAATTAAATCCTCATAATCCTGATTTCAAATGATGGATAAAGTAGTCATACAGACTTAAATACGAACTATATGGATAATACTTCACATATTTATTTTTGTGTTGAACTAAATAATGTTCGAATAGAGTGAGAAATGACATTGCATATTACCATGATGCTGGTACAAGTTAGCAGAAATTATGTGATGTTATTTCCCATCATTATATAGATTTCAATTACGTAACCATGATTAGCTTGGTAGGAGATGCAATCCACATTCATAAGTCGTTCTGGGGGTTTTCTTTGGGTGGTAGTCATCAAACGGTTTTATATCATTCGAGTTGAGGCTAACTTCAAGACTCATGGTAAGTTTAGATTAAAAGACACTCAAGGTGATTTCATTAAATATATGTTTGTGTGTGTTTTATGTTAAATATGATTAATCCAATGATTATGTATAACTGACGGTGATTATGTGTAATTATTGATGACTACTTATAATTATCGTGACCGCGAATAATCACTATTAAACTAAGTGATAATTATTAACAGTCAATGCTGGTGATTAAGAATAACCAAGATAATTATAAATAATCGTCAATATATTACATTTATCGTAACTCATACATTAGTTCACAAATTATCATACCGAAAACTGCTTAGTTACTATTGATTTACATAAAAATATCATAACCGACTGGCATTCGGAACTCCAAGGCTAGAAATTCGATTGATACGTTTCTTTTGAAGAGGGTAAATTCTATTCTGAAAAATATAAATCTTGAAAAGTTTCAACATGTGCACAAGAACACTTGAGTTGTAGACACGTTCGTTTGGCCATAAATATACTACTCAAATAAAAATGCGCTTGGTAATTTGAAAAAATATGTACCTAGTGCATTTTAAGAACTAGGCAGGGATTCTCATCTTTATTCTTATTATTATTTATTTATTTATTGGCGATCCATTTATTGTTTTTGAACAATTTTTTTTGAGTAATGCGATATGATTCCAGGATACGATCGTAGCTCTTCAGGCATTGATGACATACGCTGCACAAAACCGCCCTCAGAATGGATTGGACGTAACCGTAACTGTGGAACTCCCTTCCATTCCCGGATACTCTCAGCACGTGCAAATAGATGAGAACAATTTCTCTCAGTTGCAGACGATTCAAGTGAGTATTTCTTTATTCGCGAGTTTCGTCCCCGGTTTTGGCTATATTATACTAATAATTTTTTTTGTCTTCAGATACCCCGTGCTTGTGGTTCCGCAGTGGTAAAGGCTCAAGGTACTGGGGTCGCTTTGATACAGCTGTCTGTCGATTATAATGTGGAGAAGCAGCACCTCCTGACGCCTCCTCCGCTCTCTGCTTTCAACTTGGATGTGACGGTATCATACTCGGGGAGAAATAACTCCCACCTCAAACTACGATCTTGTCAGAGGTAAGACTTTGGTTATAATCTTAGTTTTGTAGAAATGTCAGTTGTTTCCGATATGCGAAATATGGAGAAAGAATGCATCATTATTTATCATCAAAAATTACTTATTTTGACTACCCTGCTCATTTTAGACATTTTTGAACTATAAAGAAAGTTTTTTTTAAAAAATATGTCTTAAAAACGTAATTTGCTGGATGAATGGAACTAGGTTAATATATCTCGAATATGAATTACAGATTTGAATTAAATTGTCCTTCTAAAAGTCCTTCTATAACTATTTGTCGATAGATATATATCCATAATTCAAAAACATTTTTCATTTTATGTCATTAAGTCAGGTAAATTACAAATTTCTTTTGAACTTGTGTCGTATTTCCTATTTCTTTCAGTGAAGTTCAAATCTGTATTGTAAACAGTCGAGAGAAGATCAAAACGCTGTTTAAAATTTTGGACATAGATTGACCGGAAATTCAATGGTTAAACTTTTGTATTCAGATTCGAAAGTGGTACAACTTACACCATGCCTCCCCATGCTGTGAAACATTTCATATAGACGAAACTGGAACTTAAGTAAATAAATGCTTAATTTCCAGATTGAGTAAAATATTGGTAGCAGTTTCAGGTATCAAGCTGAGCTTCATAGATTCAGCAATCCTTGCATTGCTGTAACTTAGGACGTCTACTCTCCCCCCTCGATTGTTAACATTCCCTAAGTAAAAAAAGCAGAAAGATAATAAGTACACTGTAAAGAAAACAAGGTTTAAGTGGCTTGCTTCTACTGGTTAGACCTAAAATTTCTTACAGATCTGCCGATATTGTATCTATTACTGATAAGATCATGTAATCAAATTTCATTTCTTCTTTTGGTTTTTCTGTTGCTATCATATCTAGTCTGTTGTGCGAAATTGAAATGTTTAGTGTCTGTAAATGGACTGTATTTATTTTTAAGGTAATCTTAAGCCATGACCTTTAAAATGAAATAAGTTGAACAAATGTTTTCATGTGTTTGTAGCTGGACGTCACAGTCTGAGAGCCAAACGAGTGGCATGGCAGTTTTGGTAGCATCCGTACCTACGGGCTATGGGATCGAACAGAGAGAACTGAATGCCTATGTGCAATCGGGGGAAGTGCCGCATCTGAGGGAGGCCCGCTTCAAAGAAGGGGAAGTGGACTTCTACTTCGAACACGTGAGTGATTCATCAGTTCACTTAATAAAAATTTCAATTTCCATTACACCAAATAAGTTCAGATAGGGGTTATTCTGATCGTATCCATTTTTGTATGGTTTCCATTTTTTAAATGTAGTCTCCGATTGAGATAGATATATTATTAAATTAATTAAAATTAATTTTTTTTTGTATTCTCATTCCTTTACCAAACACTCTCCTGCAATGTCCCATATAAAATTCTAGTGAAAAGCTTATGTCTTGTTGGTCTAGGCCACGATAAAGAAATATAAAAGCCTTTTTTTGCAATTCTGTATTTTAATTACCATATAGTTGTTAAGCTACTAAAAAATTGGAAAATAATCTTATTTGTATAAATCTGTGTACACAATAATAATTAAAAATGATATTGATTTCAAGGTTACCACTTGGAAATTAATCTTTTGTATATGATACGATAATCTTTAGTATGGTTAATATTTGATATCTTTAGACCTAAAGAAAATTACTTGTTAAGCTGTCGTGTAAAAACTCAGATGATCTCTATATTTTCCAGTACGTTATCTGTATACTGACTTTCCATGCGCAATTTTTTGCAGTTGGAAAACTCTCCAGTATGCGTGACCTTCACAGTCAGACGATGGTGTCCAGTCGCCAACATGACTCGGTACCTTTCAGTCAAAGTGTACGATTATTACGCACCAGGTAAAAATACACGCTCCATCTTACGTTGTATGATATTTTTAATTAGCGGAAATCTCATGTATTTCCCTCCAGTATGCTGTTTTGTGTTAAATTTCTTAACATATTAAAACAAATAACTAAAACCAAAAAAAAAATACTTTATATAGTCTCTTAATTTTATAAGAGAAAAAAAATTCATTACATATTCCGTGTATTTTAAAATTGCATTTTTTACTTTCCGGTATATGAAGTTTAGAAAGAGTATTGTATTCAAACTCGAGTTTTTTGATGAATATACATGTTTTGGAAAATATACGTATGTCTGTGACAGAGATAGGTCAAAAAGGCTTTAAGCCAGACAGAAGAATCTTTGTTTTTTAAATCATATTTGTAGATTCCTGACAAATTTTGAGAAAATCTTATTGCCCAAATATAAATTAGTGCGATAATTACTGTATGAAGAGAGCTAGATGAATTAAATTTGGCACACAGTTGTATATAGAGCACGTACCTATTTCATTTTGATTCAAATTCAACAAGGGGTTGGCCGTCTCCGGTTTGTTTTTTAGAAACAATTAAACGCTATAATTCAAAACCTCAATGATTTAAAATATATGAAATTTTTAATAAGATTTTGTGACTGTTATTGTGGCTTATGACAAATTTTTGTTTCATTGGTTGGGAAATATACGCGTTTTTCAGGGGCTTTTAACCTCATGCCAGGAATTGATCGCCAAAAGACAAAGCAAGAATAACACAATAAATTCAATACTGATGCTAAATTAAAGCAAAATAATTAATATTTCTTAACAATCGCACGCCAATGCTATTCAAGATGTTCACTGGAATAATACCTTCATTAGAGAGCTTACGAGAGAATTTTAGAAAGACCAAATACCGCTGTTTGAATAATAGCATTCGCATACACAGACAAGCCAACCGATTATCAACCAATGAACGAGTTTAATTTAAAAATCAGCTTTGGCGATAAAAATATGTGCCGAATTTCATTTCTCTGCTCCTCATTGCTTTTTTCTGTTATAGCTTTCTCGTGCAATCGAACAGATAGACATATTTTCCAGAAGATGGCAGATTTTATCCAAAATCTCATAGAAAGCTGCAATTTTTGTGCAATGTTTTGTGTCGAAATTTATCCGCTTTTTTTTACGTATTATGTTTATTGATAGCTAGAAACTACTTAAAAATGACAATTATTGTGATATTTTCGAATGCAGAAAAAAATAAGTAAATTCCTACTTAGGTCAACAAAGAATTTTTTTTTATTTTAGCTAATTTTTATTAAACAATTATAATTAATATTAATGATTGATTTTCGCAAGAATTGAACTCGCATTCCTTACCTTCACGCGAAAAATACTGAAAACCCCGCATTTTACCGATTCAGCAACTGTCTGTTGATTTCAATTTTCAGTACAAAACTGCTAAAACGCTATATAAAGTATTAGAAATTAATTAAATTAAAGGAATTAATTAATATTTGAAAAACTTTATTTACATCGAGTATCATCCACTACGTTTAAAAAATGAATTTGGACTTGAATGGATGAATAAAAAGTATTTTATTAACGATTGAAAATTTGAACAAAATGTATATATATATATAGGGAGAGTGTGAACTAGTAATAGGAATTAAAAAAAAGATTAATGGGAAAATACAGTAGTAATTCAATCATTTAACCAAATTTTTATTGTTTTGATTTTTTTATTATTACGCATTTTAAATCATTTTGATAAATTGAAATTAATGCTTAAGGTACTACTAAGAAAAATTATGCAAATATAATGTTTACTTTTTTGGCAGAACGTTACAACGAGACGATGCTCGATATGTACAACCTATTTGCCATGAACATTTGCCAGGTTTGCGGATCTTACCAGTGCCCCTACTGCCCTGTATTCAACTCCTCGCCTGCTTTCTTCTTCTCCCTGCGTCTCATGTTCCTCCTCCTCATGCTCAGCTGGAGGTGTGGACACAATTCCTGATGTTCCTGCCACGGTGCGAATCTCTACAGACTGATAGTTGAGATGTTTTATCAAAATGTTGGTACGCTTCTCTCTCGATGTTCCTTGAGAGAGATGCTCCTGCCAACATGCTCGCTGCACAACGACGAGTGCTGCAAAGCGACGCATGAAAAAGCTTGAAGTGTTCCAAGAATGTGATGGCACTAGATAAGAATGCTGTCTGCCCTGTGAGACGAAATGCCATATCTTTGAAAAAGCGACTACAGCAACTCATAAATACGAAATCTGTCCAATAAGTAGGCGTACTAAGATCATTAACAGTTTCATCTTCAAAAAAAAATCCCCATTTTGAGTGATGCTCATGTCCCTTATTTCCATTATTGAAGACATCTATGTACATCGATTAAGTTCTTCTGCTGTCTTGTCCTTTGATATTTAATTACAACCAATTATCATGAATATTTTACTTTCCAGGAATTAAGATATATGAGGTGTAGCTTTGAAGATCTCTGTAGATAATTGGGATAGATTTTCGCATGTAACTTTTATTGTCCGAAATCCAAAACGAGTGTCACAAAAATATCTTTTGAAGTTTAGCTGAAGTCCAGTAAGTAAAGCAAACAAATTACAAATGCAAAATTCATCTAACGTCCATCCAAAGTGCTTAGTTTGCCTACTTATCGGACAGATTATGTACATCTTGGACTTTACTGGACATTGATTCCAGTCTTTAATAGAATACTGCGAAATTGTGGTAGATTCCTAATGAGTATTGTAAATAAAAGACTACAATAGAGACATCTATTTCGTGATACACAAATATCAAAGTTTCTATATATTGTTATACATTAGCGTTTCTAGAAGAACGGCGAGGTGTGGAGAACAGTACTCAGAAGAAACGCATGGAAAGAAGGAACGTGTAAAAAATGTATTTAAAAAATGCAGTATTTCGTTATTTTCTACTGACGCCAAACTATTACTTCCCCATTATTGTGGAATCAAGACTGGTTACGAAATTTTACGTTATTGTACATCAAAATCCTAATACGGCTGTTATTTTCTTCTTTTTTGCCCCTCTGTTTGCTTTCAAAGACGTTAAAAAATTAGGAATTTCTTTTTCAGAATTTAAATAAATTTTTAGATTTCTCAGGAAGTAACATGTAAATAAATAAAAGTTTGTTGATTATTTGGAGGTATTTCAAAGACATCAAAAATTTAAGCCTCGATTATTTCGAAGAAAAAAAATGATAAACCAAGACAATACCTGTCTGAATTTTCGCTTTTAATTGGCATTCTTTTCTCACTATCCAACAGTCATCCGATCTGAGAGAGCTCTTCAGCTGAAAGTGGGATCGAATTCCTTGTGGTAAAAATTTCAAATATTTCTGGTAGATGTTTGTGCATGTCAAAAGAAGTCTATCGTTTTGCGGGGATGAGTCTCTGTATGAAACAATAGCGGGCTTACTAATAACACTGTGCCATATATATATATCTATGCCCAGTTATTGTTGAAAACTAAGTTCCAATAAAACCAATCATTATAATCAGATGTGTATGAAACTTTGTGTAGGTTCTGTAGTCAGTTTTCCTACAATGCATTGATTTTTACAATAGTGATTAAATGTCTCAGAAATGATCGTGGCATGTAAAGTGTTTAAAATTGTGTATCTGAACCATTTAGGATACTGCATAAAGGAATTCATGCAACGACGTTACTTGATATATCGTTAACCTCTCTTCTTTCATTGCTGCTCACCGGTCTCCACATACAACTTATCATGTGCGAACATCCCCTCTAACAGGAATTTCTGCCATGTAACGAAAGTATAATGTTAATTTCGATCATTCATATGCATCATAATTCTCCAAAGATCATCTATCAAGAAATAAAAGTAACATTAGCTACTTTTTTTTTCTTAATAAAATTTTCAGCAACATGATCTTCAGTAAAATTTTTAAGCAAGCAAGATTTGAAGCGATATTTTTAAGAATTTATGATAAATATTTCATGGCCTCCAAATCCATGCTAAATAAAATCTAATAAGAATATCTATATGAAAAAGGAACAGTTATGTATTGTAATATTAAAATAATTAGTATAAAATATAAATCATGTTTATGATATATTTAAGAATATGTATATCATATAACACATGTATATGGTATATTTAAAAATATGTGATCACATACAAATGTATGTATTCATATCCAAAAATATGCATTCAAATACATATATATACTTTTAAATATATCATATATATATATATATATATTATATGATATAACACATGTATATGAAATATTTAAAAATAATGCTGTGATTTCTGAAATCCCATCTAGGGAACATAGTTTCATACGAAGATACTTCTTTTAGTCTTTCCTTAGATAGCCCAGTTTAGCCATGGTTTCCTCTTGCGTCATTAAAACTCACATTCAATCAACCAACAAACCACCATTAGATAGCTAATAATCATACTATAACGTAATGACCACAATAATTTTCTAATATTGCATAAAAAAGAGAAGATGACAGTACTAGTTCTAGTTTGCTTTCCTTGTGGAAAAAATAAGAATCCACTTCGTGTTCACAGAAAAGGGATAGTTTGAGTAGGGCCAAGAGAGCAGTTCATCCAATACACCCCCCCTAATCAAAGATAGTTGTGGTTGTGCTCTTCCATTATTCTATTTGGTTATTGTCTGCACGTGACTGATGATTTCCACTGCGCCACTTCGTACAGCGTTATAGAATCCCAGTAGATTTCTGGATTCTGAAAGACCGAAAATCTTTCATACTTTAAGTAGAACAGCCGGAACGAAAACTCTGTCACAAATCATTTGTAGCGACTCTGTGCACAAGGACTCTGTTATAGACTGTTTGAAGATAATAGAATAGCTTTATGGACGAATTTAAAATCGCATCCTACTTGAGTGTATATATTTTTCACTAGAGACTGAAACGAGCTTCACGATGAACCGTAGATGCTATGGACATCTTGCCATGAGAATGTATCGAAGAAAAGGTTGCGTTATGACAACTTATATCTCAGGATATAATATGAGTCTAAACTATTTTCATGATATTAAGTTGCTGTTTTTTTTTAGAAATTTGTTTTTCTAAAAGACAGTAGTATTCACTCTTTATTATTTTTATTCAATTTATGTTTATATTTTATCATGGTATTCTTATAATGTAATTTAGAATTTTAGTTGAATGAGATCATTTTTTAAAAAAATAGACATTTTTGAAAGGCCCCAAAAAATTGGTTTTTATTATATTGATTATAATTGTGTATGTATTTTGATAATTTTTTAAAATTTTTCTTGTAAATGAAATTCCATTTTTTAACCTCCTGTCATTTTCTACGAGAAAGGTGATGCCACCTGTAACCGAGGCAACCATTTTAAACATACACACCTGTGTACATAGACGGAGTATTCTTTCAGTTATAGTCTGTTGTAGCGTGATTTCATTTGATATTTTGTTGTTAGTTTATTTTGTTTAGTTTTATTTTAAAATTGTTGAAGTTGAATTAGATTTTAATATTCTACTACAAAACCATCTTGTGTATTTGACTTTTCGCGCTTTTTATTTCATAAAATGGGTGACACTTTTCATCCTTGCAAATCAACGAAACTGTTTTGAATGTAATGAAAACTTAATTCACTTATTTCATGTTGTCATAACGCAATCAGTTTTTTGCTGAGCATTCGGAAGTTTTGAAATCATTTTTATAATTTTTAATTATTAGTAAATTCTGGAATTTAATTCAATAATACACTGTATGATGTCTTTTACAGAATTTTCCGTGCTATGTGTTATTCAATATCAGTTCACTGAACACCGCAGCTGCTTCAAGCTTGCTTTTCTTTTCATACTTGTAATAAATGATTTTTTTTCTCATTCTCAAGATTTCCGTTCATCTGAGTAACTTTTTTCATTGCCAATTAGAAAGGTATAAAAGCTTTGGGGACTCATACAGGTTCGGGTTCGCGAATCTTACTCTAGATAAAGTAATTGGCTTCATAATATGAACTGAACATATGATTACACATTATGTTAACTTTTCATTAAGAATCTCTCCCAGTGTTGTTGTTACTAATGACACTGAAGGCTATCAACGATTTTAAGCCGAATGAGCGTTTCTTGCTTTGAAGTAGCTCTAACTAGGGTCAAACTATGATTTAGCTACTCACTCATCACAATCGCTTGCACAGCCCCTTTTTACAGGGGGAAGAACATACTCCTTACAGATAGCATACAGAAAAACAACCTTGCCCTAGCCAGGACTCGAACCCGGGAAGCCCAGATCAGGAGGACGACGCGCTATCTCTGAACCAGCACGCCGGCAACCCTCCTTACATTGTGCCACTTATCGATGGAACTTTTAAATTTTAATTTTATAACAAAATAAATTTGTTTTTGTATATGTCATTTGTTGTAAATAATGCTAAACTACATTTCCAGCATTTTTACAATGTTTTTTCTTTCGAAACATTTTTAGAGGCAGAAAGAAAAACTAGGAAAAAAGTAAAAGCGGCAAACGTAAACGTTTTAGACGATTAGAATTTGTTCACGATGTTAAATTAATTATGTTTTAAATAATTACACCAGCACACAATTTAAATTAGACCGATAAAATAAAAAAAAGATAAAGGAAAAAAGTCTTGCTAGTTTGGCCGCGACGATCAGCAATCGAAATGTGGTGTCCGACTTATGACAATGGGGACTTGAAGGCAATACTTCTTTAACCCTTTCGACTATAATGACAAGTCTGATTCGTTCATCAAGTTGCTGAATTTTTTTACTTTAAATCTGCAATAGAATGAAAGTATTTAAAATACAAAAAAGAAGAGTAATTTAAAATATAAAAATCACTTAAAAAGAATTCAAGATCTCAAATTCCCTTATATTATTATAAAGATTAAAATAAATGTCTCAAATAGGGTGCATCCTCTAATTTGGAAATTCAATAAATTCTTAGGTCGAAGATTTAATATCTATTCCCCGACTGTTTATGATGATTGGTGAAAGAGCACGAAACCTTCATCTAAAACCTTATGTTCAAGTGATAATGCAAACTATACCGAAATGGTCCATTTAATCACACACACCTGACTCCATTGAAGCTACATTTTCATTAATAATTGAGCGCCAAAATCATGGAATGTATCTTTACCGAATTGTACTTATCTTCCTAAAAATGCCTCCTTCTTTGAAAGATTTTGCCTCATGAAGCACACGCAAATAAAATGAGCAATTCGATAATTTCATCAACACTGCATAATACTCCGATTTATCCTATAGATTAATTACTATTTACAATCGTTTCGAACATTTCAATGTCTTTTTATATTTATTTTTTCTTTTTATTTCTTTTGGGATTTTAAATTCGCAAAGATTTCATGCAGTGTAATATTGACCAGGAAGCAATATTCATTTCATACTTATTCATTATTATTAATTTTCCCTTTACTGTATGCTTTTCCTTTCTCTGTTTCATATCCATCCTTTTATTGCATTATTAAGGACTTATTTCATTTACTTGAAAACTGATTCTCAATATTTTTTAGTAGTTTTCCAAAGTCTTTGAGCTGGTGATACAGAAACAGTTCTTGAAAATGTTAAAGTAATTTGAATTTTGTATAATAAAAATACGAAATCGAAAGTGTATATTTATTTGTAGTTTTCACCGACATTTACAATAATCTTTGTCAAGTTAATTAAGTAAAATAATAAGAAATACCCTCGACAAAATTGTGAAAAAATTATGCTGTGAATGCATTCTTAACTATTAATAATGCATTATTGCAAGATAATGTGTATTGCAGGTTGGTCAAAAATTCAATGTAAAAGCTATGAAAAGAGGCAAGATATCCTAAAGCAAAATTACATAACAAAATATGAACGGGAACACAAACTCAATGTGCTAGAGGGCGCTATGTATATTTATTGGTAGCTTTCGATTCATAAAACCTGGATTTCTTTAGTGTTTGGGGGAAGAGGACGTCCTCAATACCATACACTCGATTTCATCATTTTGATATTGGTGTTGTAAGTGTTTTTAAAATAATATCACCTCCATTTTAAATCGCATTTATCGATCAAAAAATTAAATAGTTGAACGAGGCACGTGCACATATTACCAGGTAATTAAATAACAAAAGAATTTCCGCGTCTTTTAGGCTCTTATGCCTTAATCTTGTGTACATTCCACCTCGTCCAACTTTCAGTGTCATTCTGGCGTATTTCTGTTTTGTTTATTGTTACAGTTTATTTAATGAATTTTGAATCATCCTGTAGTGAAAATTTACTAGAAAAATCTCTCTATTCCCTCAATATTTCGATCATTTTCTAAGCATGGGACTAAGTCTTCAACTAATAGAATTTACTTGGCTCGCTTTGCAGAAAATATCCAAAAAATACGAAAATTTCAAACACACACACACACATATATATATATATATATATATATATATATATATATATATATATAAACGCTAACGTACATGCACAGAAATCTTTCTCATTACATACTGACTAATGACAACAATCCAATGTATGCAAATCATTGTACGAAAGTTCCAAATTGATTGTCATCAACATTTTTTCAGTTACACATTTCAATAATTCTTCGATAATCAATGAAGCAGCATCATTAGATATTCCATGAATAGAATTCGCTAAAAAAATCTCTTCAGTTAAAGGAAATAAGTTGTTAAAGAAATCATGAAATAGGCGTGAAAGTTTAATCTAGCGTTAAAATAGGCTTAACTATTTTAAAATAGGTAATTGCTATGGATAATCATATCTTACAAAAATAACATTTGAGTTATCTTAAAACTAAAATCTAAACGTTTTTAATGGAATCAATTATATTTCTATGCAATCTTTTCTTTACTCTTAATAATTTTTAATGTATTGTACGATTTGCAACAGTTAGTTAAAATGTTATGGAATTCAAACGCGATATATTCAATAGAATATCTTTTTTGATGCTAAAATTGAGATAAAAAATACCTACTGTGATGATTAATTCTGAAGTATAATTTTTATCACCGCTTTTATTTTCTGGTATTTACACTTTATAATTTAAATGCATTATAATTTGTTGTGGCTTGTTTATGATTCTGGATTTTGGTTAAAAATATTTAAGTATATTTGTGAGTATACGAGATCATTTTGGGAAGATCACTGCCTTTGTTAAAATTATATCGGTCTGTGAACGATGTAATTTGTAAAAGGTGCGAAGAGCTATTGCCAGGTAAATTGGCAGACGGCCTTCTTTCATCTAATTTAAAATGCATAACTATTATAAATAAATCGCATAAAATATTACTCTGGTCTTCCAGAGATGTGTTCATTATAGAGAAAGAGGATCAGGAATAAAATGATGAGGACTTTATTAAATGAGTGAAATGGGATATGTACAAGAATAGAATGGACTCGGAATATGTTTTCCTTTGCTACTCCGAAGATGAAGGTGATTCATAAAAGAGCTGAATGTTATCCATCCGGTTACCTGTAAATAAAAAAAATTGTGTTTCATTATCTTTAATTTAAAGTAAAGGATTGTTGTTGTTACGAATGGCATTTGCCATGGACCATTACGTTGATGGCCGGCAGAGAATTTAAGTCGAATAGGCGTCTCATGCTTTTGAAGAAGCGCCAATTAGGGTCAAGAGTACGACTTAGTTACACTCTCATCACATTCGTTTGCACGCCTCTTTTTACAGGGAGGCACATTCATACACCCCACAGAAGAACAACCATGTCCGAACCGGGATCACGTGGAAGACGCGCTACCTCTGTGCCAGGACCCCAGCAAAGGAAAGGGTATTTTTTTATGAATCAAGATTCTCACTTTCTCAGTCCATAAATCATTTAGTAATAATAAATTAAACAAAAAAATTAAAAACAGTCATTATATATTAAAATTAATTTTTTTATGAAAGCACGATTTATAAGCTTATTTTCTGCAGTAGTTTCAAACAAATCTAGCACATAATGATTCACTGGGAATCAGGTTTTCATATTTGAGTCAAATTAGAATCAGTATATATAATAAATTTAGAGGGGTGTGACGTTGCAATTTTTAAAAGAGTTAGATATAATGAGATTTTTAATTTAAAAAAATTAATCAATATTATAATTTTTTACTTCGATGACTAAGGAATATATTATCATATAAATCAAATTTTTAATCTCTTTAAAAGTTATAATACTGGCATGATTATCTATATTTATTTACTTTTATACAGATGAAATGATGAATAATAATAATCCTTTCACGTAATCAAACATGATGATAATTCATAAATTTATCATAATTTCATGTAAAAAAAATTTAACAATTGCAAAAATATATCAAAAAACGTACCATGTCACTAACAAAAATCATTGAAAGTAATCAATACATATTCATACGTAATCAAAATATTATATAAAATTCCTTTACATACCATCATAAATGCATTTACTTTTTTAAAAGTGTCTACTCTCCTTTATGTTATATATATATGCATATTTATGTTCAATGTAGATATATTCCTTAAATTTTTTTATGGATATTTCTTTAAATATAATCAATATTTCTTTTTTTACCACAACAACAACTGTTATTAACTCGCATTATGTGTGATTATTTTATCATTATTATTATTTCTTTCTGTTATATTAAAAATACCTCTACAATACTTTTAAGCTGCCATTATGTAAAACAAGAATAATGCACAAACATCAATAGAGGCATTTCATTTCAAAATATCAGAACACATATCAGAGTCATCATGTATTGTAATTGCAATGAAAGATTTAATATTTATAATTAAATAATCTTGTATAATTAAATATTTAGTTTCAATTAACAAATAACTCATAATATTCAAAGACATTTTTTTTTCTGTATGCATCATTTAGTTATCTTTCTCGTGTGTGTGGATAAAGCACAGGATGAGCCATAAATTCTTACAAATTAAAAAAATAATAATAAAAAGTAATACAGTAAAAAAAATTGACGTTTACAATATTATTTAATAAGAATGAGAAAACTTGAAATCAATTGAATCGATTAACAACAAATTACGCCGACATCCTGCCCCATAATCTGAGCAACATGGATTCGAGTCCCGGGTCAGGCATGGTTGGTATTCTCTTCTGTGAATGCCCCCACCCCTGTAAAAAGGGGGCTGTGCATGCGAATGTGATGCACGAGTAGCTAAGACAGCCTCTTAACCCTAGTTGGCGCTAATTAAAACAAGAGAAGCACCACTCTCGGCTTAATATCTGTGTCAGCGAGCTTATCCATGGCAAGCGCCATTAGAAAAGACAACTACCATTGCAAATTACAACGTGCACATACGAAAATAAAAGTGGAAGTTAAAATCCTGATGGAAAATAAAAACATGGGACTGAATTTTTTTTTATGGGTTCAGTTTGAAAACTAACTTTCGTAGCATTTCAAAACATTATGACAGATTCCCGCAGTTATTTATATTAATAATAAGGAATACATGCCAGCTGTGCACTCGTAGTATTATTTCTCACCTGTGGTAGGCGGGCATGTGATCATGCTGGAAGTAGTAGAGGGGCTCATGGTCTCCATAAAAATCTTGCTCACCCGAGTAGCCATAAGGGTCTTCTGATGGGTATGAGTAGGGGTTGTGGTGGTGGTCCATCAGATGGTCAAGAAGGCTTTTCTCCGGATAGAATCTGTAATCATAATGGGAGCTGTGACCGCTGAAATGACCATATTTGTTGACGTGCAGTACGATTCCGCTGTGCCCTGTAATTCCTCCTGCGGAAGAGCCCACTGCGCATAGGAATATCACCGCACACAGGAAAACCTGAAAACATCAGTAGGGATCAGTATCCAACCCCAAACCCTGGCCAATTTAAACACAATGGCACCCCTACCTATCAAACGTCTATAAATCGAAAAGATCTCTTTTTAATCTTTTTTTCAGAAATGTTTAATTTTGTCTTGTAGAGTAGTTTCGATATAAAATATAAATTTTCTATCTATCTAAAAAAATTCGAATAAAAATTATACTTACTTATTGTAATCAGAAATTGGCGATTTTGTTCATTAAAATAAAAATGATTTAAATAAATAAAACTCCCTTTTGTTGATTATGTTTCCTACAGAAATTCTTTAACGAGCGACAATAGTTGACAAGAAAACCTTCCATACCTGTCGTACAGTCAAATGTTATTTTGAGTTTCGGTTCTACAAAATCATTTTTAAGAATGGGCTGTACGCTTTAGTTTCACTAAAGATTTCATACAGAGTCCTCTCTATTTAGTATTAAATTACGTATGAAATGAAATAAAAAAATAAAAATCTGGTAAAATTGATATCTGATATGTCAGAAAATAAATTGTATTTTGACATATCAGATTTCAACAATATTGAAAAAACTTGTTGTTTGTATACTTTTAAAATCAGTTCTGATAATTAACCTATAATGTGCTCTCTATCCCTTAGAATTAACTATGCAATTTTTAGTAAGAAATTTATAAAAGTTTGATTATGTATTTTTATATACTGAATTCTAATCCCCACAATATTCAAATTTGATATATGTAGGTTCGGCCGTTTATTATAAAACTATTTGGGATTAAGTCAAATAGATCATTTTAGGCCACCTAACAATTCGTCTTTATAATCCCTACGAAATTACAATATCTTCATCAAATCTATAACTTCTGGATTTTATTTTTAAATATCACCAAAAATCATCGCAATACTAATCTGCCACGTCAATAAATAAAATATATAAAAAATTAATGTGTGCAAAATTCTTCCAGTAAATGAGTTTTAGAGATTCAGCTGAAAATAAAAGATGCACGAAGTAATTTAGTTTAGTGTCGCATTTATAACATCCTATTTTTAAGCAACATTAAGTCTATTTTAGGATTAATTTTATATTTTTAAACTATGATAAAAATAGCCAAGAGGATACATGAATCAAGAATTATTTTTCAAACTCCCACACCATATCATATAAGTATGTATCGTTATAGGAGATTTGACCTCCAAGAATTTAACTTGACTCTATCTGTATAAATGCGTTAATCCGATAGAATTTAGTCTCTTGAGACTGTGAATAGACATCGATCCTGAAGCACAAATCTTATTCCAATGGATTATTAATACGGATATTATCATAAAACTTAATTTTCATAGTTACAAAAATGTACCTGAAAGTAATGCACTATAATTGAATGAGTTAGGATGTCGGAAATGATAGCTGGTAATCTATTTTATAAAAATTATAATCTGATTTTTTGGAAATTATAATTTGGGCCAACTTTTAAAATTTCAAATGTCCATTTTTTATATTCAATAGCCCAACTTGATAGCACGTCTCTTCAGGCAGTAATGGTTCCATCCATCAAACTTGCTTATCCGTGGAAAATTATACTGAACCTTAAGATAGATTTCACTTCCAAATACTATTATACCAACATGAATTCTAAAAAAGAATTGTTGACTGTTTAGTTTTTGAGTGTCAAATAAGCACGAAACGCTTTTTTGGAAGGGGCATTGTAATTTCATGACCTAGTCGCATGACCGAAAATGATATTCGGATCACCGTATCTATTTTCATATTATCCCGCCGCTCCACAGAAAGGACGATCGCTAGAGCTGGAAGATATAACGGCAAGAAATTACTCAAAACGAGTATCCACCAATGGGCTAAAAAGAAAAAGAATTTTCCATTTCTCTCTTCAAATTCCAGCCTTTCCACAAATTTATTAACTATCAATGCATTCTACTAATGCCATTAAAACTATCAAAATCGTAATTTATACTTGTGATGGGGAAGCTTTTTAATTTAATGTTGTTACTTATAGCCCACTAATTTATGGCACTGTTAATGATTTAATTTTTTATATAAGCAGGATAAATATATATTTGATGCTGAAAAATATTTTTGATTAAGAACTGAAATTTAGCTTTCTTAGCTTCTTTTACTGATAAAGCAATATCCATATATGTAAAATGTACCGAAAAATAAGCAAGAAATAAATTTGATAAGTTAACTTCGGTATCAAAGCTCAGAATATTAAAACTTCAATAAATAAAGACTTTCCACAAAAATATGACTAAATGACTTTCTAATGATCAAAAAGGATGCGATATGGCAATTTGCTTCTCCAAAGTAGTAATCGCTTTGTGAAATGGCAGGTAAAAGCATTTTCAACAGGAAACGACAAATATTAATTGAAAAACTTTAAGCTGTTAAGAAATAGCATTAACTAATCAAATATATATTTGAAAAACTACAAGTTAATGCTATTCAGAAATTTGTTTGAAAAATAAATTAAATAAAAAGACGATTCCATCAAAGAAATAGAGAAGGAAAATTAAACTATTCGGAATTTATATCCAAAGGGGATCGATAGGGCTGCATTTTGTTAAGAGCATTTTCAGTCTTGTTATCGTTTAAGTTTTTAAGATTCTGATCGAACGAAAAACATGAATAAGCACTTATATATTTAAAAATAAATTTTAAAGAAGATAAGTATTTATCAGAAAAAAAATACGAATTTAGCTGACGTAATGGAACAAAAAAAAACGGAATTTCGTCCTTTATTCTAAATTTGTATTTTGTTTGAATTGGAGAATTCTGTAATCCGATTATTACAGTTTGCCATTTGTTTAAGAATGGATTTATTTTTATTTTTAGATGAATAGGGAAACGAGCGAATAATCTCTTCAAACAAGACTTTCTTTCCTTTTCCGGTTGAAGCCGTGCGACACGTTCTCCACTTTTATGCGCTTTTATTTAACTTGGCCTTTTCATACTCTTGAAAAGCGGGTTTTGTAACTGATATTTTTACTCACTTCTTGGTGTATTGGACATCTGGAATTTCATACTTGTGTATTTTGGACAACAATCTAATATTTTAATTCAACAATAATTTATTATTAGTAGATGTGCTTGGCTAGACGGATCTTGTTAACAAATCTCAGGCCTGATTATCAGATCAACTAATGAAAGTTGCATAAGAAAAGGGGTAGAGTATATAAGACATTTATAAATATATTATTTGAGCCACATTTTAGATATAATTATATAGCATTATTAAAAGTAAATAATAAAACTATAAAACAAAGAAACCTATGAATTAAAATCGTAATCATTAAATCTCTAATCATTAAAATGCAATCGAAACAAATACTGATCCAATAGAAAAAATGTAGTGCCGATACTAAGTTTTTTTAATGCTGAGAGTAAATATTAGAAAGAATGTTAGAGAATTTCATTTGGAATTTTCCTCTATTATGTGCCGCACGTATTATCGTTCATCAGAAATATACTGAATCTATTCTTTCTTTTTGAATAGACCTGTCTTTAAAGTTTTAATTTGTCTATAATATTTTTATCAGTGTATCAAACCTTTTATTTTTACCCTTAGATTTAAAAAAATTATTTCTCAATCTTGGTATACTAATATAAATAGAAGTATTAGTATACTTGGTATGCTAATATATCTACTCTTTTCTTTATTACCAGTGACTAAAAATAAAATTTAACAAGAAAAATATTTTAAGAACAATTTACTTCAACAAACAAAACTTTCAAATATTAGTTTTAAAAAATGCTGCGCAGGAAACGTGGAATTTCCGGATTGGCGAAAGTAAAGACCCAGTGTTTCGAATACATTCAGCGAACAATAATCTCTGTAATAACGGTTAAGATCTCATTAAAATGACATCAAAAATCTTTCAGACGAAACCAATTCTATTAATATATTTCCATTTTCAATTTCCATTCTGAAAAAAAAGGATAATTTTTGGACATTAATGAGATGGAATTAAATTGTTCTTTTTTAAAAAATCAAAATGGTGCTGACGGGTGAAAGATAAGTGGTTGAATCTCCTTAAAAAGTTACTTCCCTAATGACATATACAGGTATAATGATGCGGAAAATTTACATGCTCAACCTATGAGGATGTAATCTTGTTCCGTTCCTTTACAATGCTCTGTTGGTTGTCATGGTGACAGCCCAATGTTATCGCAGTGATGGAGGTATGTTGCTATGGAAACGTACGTTTAGGCGGCAACTTGAATGCAAAAGAGCGAAAATTGCGTACGGCCGCGAGAATGTTTTTCATAACATTAACCTGGATGAAGGCGTTCAAGTAATCGCATTTCAGGAAGTGCATTGAATGATTTTTGGCAAAATAAACCCACCAAGAATAGCGGGAAATATGTGCAATATATTTTAGATTTAAAATGCAGGCTTGCTGATTTATAAGTGGCATCGTAAGTGACCAAAGATCGAGGAAGGAAAGAAAAAAATAATTTATATTCTAATGCAATTTCAGAGCAGAATGGTGTTGCATACTGAAATATAACAAGGATAACTCCCGATGCTTTTTCTAATACGATATATTTATTTTCTCGTATACGAATTATATCTAACAAAGATAACTCAAAAACACTTAGAGCTGCATGAATGAAATTTGGTTGCACCAAATTGGTTGACTTCTATGAAATTTTGAAGGTAATCCATTTGGTTGAAGTATGCCCAGCTGTTTCAATAAAAGTTAACGATATAGCTACTAAACGAAGAAAGATTCATGGATATAATTAAGTGCAAAGATTTACATCTCTAGTGTAGATATGTTTACATGTCTAGTGTACTAGAGTTTGGTTGACTATTGTTTTGTGCTTTCAATGCATATAAACGCGATAACGCAAAACTCATCGATTTAAATATAGAAAATTTGGTATTTGATCTTTTGACTACAATTTTATTCCAGTACCTTTATCCAGTATTTTTAGTTATGATCGGTCATGTAACACGCGTTTATAGGCAAAAATTTGTTTCCAGGTATTACTAACAAAATTTTAGGGATTAACCGCCAAAAAACTTGCCAAGGATCACTTTGTAAATTCTGTAAAAATGTCAAATTCACGCAGAAGTTAATATTTCGTATTGTACGTCGATGGACATGCGAGAACTTCTCTGTGGTACTATCCTTTTTAGGCACCATTATTAAGAGTGCAGGAAGACTACTCCTTTTAGTTTCACTTGAGTTATTTCAAATTTCCGAGAGCTGGTGAGGATAATGTGATTTTGATTTACAATTTACTTTATCGATAGAATTATTTAATGTGATGTCGCAGAAAACAAAATCCATTCCATTAAATACAATGTGTACTTATATGCATTAAATGCAGAACTAAACTTGCAGCACAAAACCACATCACCTAATTTAAGTCATTCGGTCATTCAATTACCCTGTTTACATGTTTCTGAAAGTTCAGGTGACCAGTTCAGGTCTTTGGGGGAATTGGCTAAAAATTTGACAGGTGTATATACTATAAATGCTAAATATGTATATCAATTTTTTTGCTCTGTTCCTTTTGTATTTTGTATTGCATTTCAGCTTTGTTAATCTGCTTATCTTTGGGCCACTGGACAGTCAGATTTCTACTGCTGACGGACAGTTGGACAGACAAAATTTCATCAAATTGATGTAAACCCTGTATACGAAATTTCATCCCTTTACCATAAAGCTTTTTAGTTATTTTTAACGCAGACGGACAGACACAATGTTTAAAAATGTGTTTTTCGGACACAGGGGGTGGGTCTAAAAAGCGGAGTTTCCACAAAATCTCGAATTCGAATTTTTTGTAAATTATTATACTTTATCCACACTTCGTGAACAAGCAAATAATACAATTATAAAAAATGAAAATCAAAGAAATACTGAAAAACTTATTCAATGGATTCAAATTGTTTTGTTTATATGGTAAACCAAGACTTCAATGTTATTTAATAAATAAAAAAATGCGCAGTGGGATGATTTGGGGTGGGGAGATAGAAGAATACAGAGAAAAAATTCAAAAATAATCAAGAGGTAGAGAAAATAAAAGTGAGAAATGCCTGATCTTGAAGGATAAAATTTGATACACGGTTTAATCGCAAGAAATGCAAATCAGTACCAGGTTTTGAAACCAATCTGTTAAAGTATTTTGCATGTCGGTTTGTGTTTGTAGATATATGAACATGCCACACAAAACTCAAAAATGTTATTAGCTTCATTTTGTAAAATTTAATTAGTTATTTTGTCATCAAAATTCTAAAACTCTGCAACGTACTGAAGTGTAGAGAGAAATTATGATAGCATAAAAATTTATTAAGACATTATAAAAGCTACTAATATTAAAAAATATATTTTGATATTAATATTTCTTTAAAGTAAATAAAACGTTTAGGAGAAAATGCAAATTTAACAAAAAGTATCCCCAGAAAGATTCAGGTAAGACACCAATTACTGAATCATCCCTAATAAAATATTAACTTAATAGTTTTGTTGTATTTTAGTATTTAATTTCCGAATACATCTTTCTTGAACTAAATTTCTTTTCTCTGAACTAAATTTCGGAAGTAAAAAAAAGATTATATTTGAGTTTTCGTTTCCTTTTACTGTTATTTTCCAATAAAAGAAATTTACAATGATTTAAATTTTTAAAAATTAATTTTCTTGCAAGAGAGCAGTTTTGAGAATCGTAAATAAGAAATTTTAAACGAAAAATATACCAAGTATTAAGAAGATGAATAGAGATTACTTAACATAGTTACTTGTTTATTCTTAAAAATTTTTGAAACCCTTGATATAGGTTATTACAATATGAATCTTTTCAAGCACTTTTATTATTTTCTGTATAAAATTTTAAAGAGTCAATTGCAATATTTTAAATTTCTAATTCAAAAGGTAGCATCTAACATGATTTTTTTTTAAAATTTTCATTGTGCTTGGCTTTTATATATATAAGCATTTTTAAAAAAAGAACGTTATTTTTGAATTCTAAACGAAGAAGAACTTGTATAGTATTTTTATATTCTTCAATATTATGCAATCAGATAAAAGCATTGTAATCCTTAGAAAATTCGTTAGTACGTGATATTTACATCATAGCTATTCTCTAGGCGAAATAGTTTAAAATCAGTCATGGAGGAAGTATATTGTTCCATCCATTTGTTTGAGAGCATAATAAATCAATAATGCGACGAGTAAAAATATGAGCCTAATTGAAAAACGCAATGAGCCAAGTTGTCTGTGAGCCTGATAGCTTTAAAACTCAATAAACAATATCAGTGAAATTAAGCATATAGTTTTATAAACAGAATAATAAATGCGTATAAATTTTCATGCAGGTTCCTCCAAAGGACTGTTCACGAATTGACCAGTCGAATCGAATGCTTGCAATCGCGAAAATGCTGAAATATGTTAGAATAACGAGATTTGACTTGTGATCTTAATTTCGAACCCTCTTTACCATGCTACGATTCTTTGCAAGATACAAATATTACATTTACATTGGTTTCCGTTTTTAGGCAATATTGTTTTATGCTTTTCAGGAATTGCAGAAAATAAACACGTTTTTAAAAAGTTTGATTTAAAAGTTTAAAAAATACTAGATAAAAAGCTATTATTTTTTGAAAAAATTGTTTATTGTAATGGTATTTTTTTGAACAACATTTTTAAGGAAATTAAAAACTAACAATGCTATTATCGTGATGCTCTACATTTCGATGTGTAAATTTGAAAATGTTATTATTCAAAATTCTATTTAAAAATGTAAAATTCCTTTTAATTCTAGAAAATTTATCTCATGTTGAATCATTTTCTTGTTGTCATTCATTTATGCGAATGGTAGAAATATAATTCCGTATTTTAAAATAAATAAAATCTTGACATACGAGCCGCTTTTAATCTTTTACCCGATTTTAATGAACTTTAACCTTCTGGTAAATTAATTAAAATTAACAGAACAAAAATGAATATATTTAAAATATTTTTTAAATTCTTTGTGCCCAAAATAGGGGAAATTTTGATTGAAAGATTTTTAATACAGTTTTAATTTAATAAAAAACTTTTTCTTTGTTTAAAATGCGAAGAAATGATTTAATTTTTCTTTAAAATAACTTCTACTTGTTCAAGATCACCTACAACGGAGTGTAAGATAAAAATGCGGAACTCTTTTTGAAATATTTTTTTTCTTTATCATAACCATTTTTACATAGATTTCACATTTATATATTAATAAAATTTCATAAACTGCGAATGTTAAAATTATTTAATTACAAAAGTCTCGTTCTGTTACTTTCTAAACATATTCTTTCTACAAAGAGACATTCCTATTTTTAAACCATTTAATCAAAAAATTCCAAACGCACAGGAATATAACTTTAAGATCCATAATTAGCAAATCAAATAATTAATTGAAAACAAAAAATGTTAAACCTTCCATAATTTTAGAACCTTTAGAAATCTAAGTCTCACCTAGGTTTCACAATTTAAAAATGAAACAATAAAAAAGTAAGTTGTCAATGTATATTTTTGTTTGTTTTATTTGCTATCGTCATCTCTATAAATATAAAAATTTGGAAAAATATTTAAATTATTTAAATTTTAATCGAATCGAGTTTTTCAGCTTCCCTTATCAAATATTTAGTATTAATTCATGTTATTGAAAGATTCCAAAAATGCAAGAAATATTTATTTAAAAATAATAAAAAAAATTAATTTCTAATGTTTTTTAAAACCAATAAGTTCTTAAATAAGTTCAAAGTAAATATGAATCTTACGCTCAAAACAAAAATTGAAAAAAAAAATTATAAGAATCATGGTCACTTACACAATATCGTCTGCCGCCGAGCAAAGTCATGTTTGCTGCCAGTAAAGAGAGAGAAACCTTTTTACTCCAAGAAAGCGGCAGGTGTCTCTCTTTATAAGAATCGGTGGAGGAGGAGGAGCGGAGTGGGAGGGGCAGAAATTATTCCCGATGTTCGTGATGGATTATTTTCCGAACTTTCCCTTTTGTGCGACTCCCTGTTTTTAGCGCGATTGTTGTGGGTGTCAGGGCTGGCCGATTCCGAAAGGAAAAAAACGAGCGCCCACTTAGCCGGATCGGCCAGTCGTGACGGACAGTTCTTATTCAATGTGTTACAAAAACAATGACACCGAATCGAGAATCTCTGTTTCATTACGTTTTTTCAGATCTTATTCTAATCATAACTATTTAAAAATTAATAACCGAATAAATATGTGTCATTGCAAGTTTTCAAAAAGTTTTATGAAAATAAAAAAAATATGTAAAAAAGAATTATATAATCTTGAAGCAATCAACGCATAGTCAGAAATATTTATTAGAGAAAGATTCAACAACAATTAAAGTGAAGATAAAGATAAGTATACAAAAAAACTAAGTTTATTTTTTATTTTAATAATTATCAACGTTTTAATCTTTAATATATAACTCATTATTATGAAATTATTTTTTCTCGCGTTGAAAGCATACCGCCCGAAAACTTATTTAGATTAACTAATTATTAACTAAGCTCAAAATGTATTAAAACAATATAAATTGCTATTGAGAAAACCAAGTATATGAAATTTAAAAATTCTGTAACAGATTTGGAAGCGAGAGAAAAAATCATTTACAGTTTTCTTTTTCTAAAACACTACACAAATAATGTGCTAAATAATAAATCTATTCATAGAAACTTCTAAAAAATCCTTTATCAGTGAATTAAAGAAAGAGAAGCCTATTTAAATCTAAAATTTGCCGGACAAAAGAAAAAAAATTTAAATATATGAGCTCAAGATATTTCCATCCTAATTCGACTCTGATATAAATTTCAACCTGAAGAAAAGTATCTTTTATTGATATTCTAGATTTCTTAGAAAAAATATATTTTTTCTTAATTAATATACTTGAAATAATATACTTCTATAAAAATGGTAAATACTTGCACCAATAATCCTATTCTTAATTCATTTCTTTATTATATTTTTTATTCCATACTGTAATTATTTTTTATTGAAAATCATAGCTGCTCAAATAAAACACAAAAGAGTGCGATTTTGATGGAAATATTCTAAATAAATTGAAATTTCATAGATATTAATGACATAGTAATTTTCAGTTAATAGGCATGAATTTCTTCCTGCCAGAAAGAAAGCCGGCAGACAACACCGTGCCGACCAGCAGTATTTCCCACGGCTAAGAAATGCTTAGCACTCCTTAAGGATCTCGAATATTCGGCGGGGATGCCAGTCCGAGAGAAACATCTGGCAACTGGTTCTGGGAGCCCCAGGTTCGAGTCGTGGTTAGGGCATGGTAGTTCTTCTGTGACGTTCGAAAGTATTTGCCATTTTATTTTTAACTAGCTGCCCCGACAGACTTCGTACTGTCTCAAGTTATTGGGCTTTTGTAGCCTAATAACGTACGTACGTGTTTCACAGCACTTGGAAAATAAAAAGAATCGTTTAATACATAAATCCTTTCAAGAATAAAATAAACACATTAAGAGCCCTTAATGCCACATTAATGTATATTAATAAAAATGGATCGCAAATATGCGTTGCTAAGCACAAAACTGGAGAACGGTTCGACCGATTCGGCTAATTTTTTTTAAATATTTTCGTTAAGACACGAGGATGGTTCTTATGGGGAGAGAAAATGAAAAAACTGCGAGGAAAATTGTTAGAGAGACACTTTTCTTACTTTAACGCCAAAAATCTTCATTTCCTTCCCCCACACCAACTGAAGAAAATAAAAAGTTGCGGCTAATGAAATAATATTGCAGTTATATGGCTGAATCAATTATTTAACATATGATTTAATTATCATATGATTAAATTATTTCCCCATTACTATTATGAATCAAGGTAGTTGGTATTTACATATACAGTTTTAGACTTAATACAGATTCCCAGGTACAGTTGGAAATGTTTGAAGGGAATTCGAACGCAATTTTTATTCTGCATATCGATGACATTTGGATAATTGCGAGTACATTGTTAAAAGAAAATAGTCCGTAAAGTACTCAAGTACTTCCTTCCGAAAAGTAATTCCTTTTCCTTTTTTTACTAAATATGTATTGCAAATTTATTGAAATAATTTAATTGAAAGTAAAAGGCTGTTGCTTCTCTAATTTTTGACTGAATTTAGATAGTTTTATTGAGTGCCAGTGCAAGTACTCTAATGTTTCACACATATATGTCGTTTCTATTATCTTTAAACTATAATGCCGTGCTCAGAGGAAATAATAGTGACACACACATCCTTCGTTTCTTTTTTTCCCTTCCTTTTTTTCTGCAAGTCCTTTTTTTTCCATCTATATTTTTTTTCTTTATAACTTTTCTTCCTACAAACCCTTTTTTCCTTTTATTTATTTTTTCTTCGCTGCCTAGACTTTATTTTGAGCAGGAATAGATAAAATATCCATACAGACTAAACACCAAAAAAAAATTAATAAAAAAGAATCGTTTAATATATAAATCCTTTTAAGAATAACATTAAAACATTAAGGGCTCTTAATGTCGCATTTATAAAAAAAAGAATTTTTATCCTTAAGAACAACAAAAAAACTTTATATCAGAACACAATCAATAGCAATATTAAAAAATGAAACACCATCGAATAAAAACGAAGAAAATGATATTCACGTCCGTTGAGAAGAATGTTTTTAATCAGTATAATCAGCTGCATAAAAGCAACTATTTTCTTTCTTTTTTAAACACCCCGTTATCTATGAATGAAAACCAACTGACTTCGCGTATTTCTTTCTAAACAAATCATAATTTATTACTTCCTGCTATCTCACTCAGTTGGTGTGGGGGAAGGAAATGAAGATTTTTGGCGGGAAAGTAAGAAAAGTGTCGTTTTAACTATTTTCCACGCAGGTTTTTAATGTTTTCTCTCCATAAGAACCATCCTCGTGTCTTAACGAAAATATTAAAGTAAAAATTAGCCGAATCGGTCGAGCCGTTCTCCGGTTTTGCGCTTAGCAACGCATTTCGAGCTGCATTTTTATTATAATAGATTTATATTCCACTTTAGTTATGAATCTTTATTTACTTATTTTCTTTCTTTCGTTCGTTCTCAGAACGTTACTTTCATTCTGGGGCTCCTTTTTCAAAATTTAATTCTTTATATGAAACGTATAGGACATTATGCTTCTTCAATCCCCTTGTCTAATTTTTTTTAATACTTCGCCATTTTCATATCTCTCATATCAGCATGGGTTTATATTTTCTGCGGAAAGAATCTTCTTCTACCTTTAAATTCTAATTAAAGAGATTTTTTACTCATTGTTAAAGCCATTTTTGGCACACATATAATCAATAAAATAAGGTTTAAAAATAAAAATTTCAATCAATTTACAAATTGGGTTTATTCCTTAATATACCAAATAGTTTTTTTTTTGCCTTTTTTTCTAGATTCTAATCTTAAACAGAATATAATAAAACCTAAAGGTAAAATTTCATTATGATTTAACCAAAAAATATGAAAATATGTACAGATTATTTTTTTTCGTGGCTTTTAACAATCGAAGAAACATATAGCAAAGTTACACATAAAAATATTTTAAATAATTGCCAAAATAAAGATAAGAAATTGTGCATTAATTATGATCAAAACCAATTATTACAACAATTATCTATAATTACAAATTATTTTCTAAATTTTGAAATGGAGAAAAAAATTAATATTTGAGCATTCAAGTTCTTAGAAGCTACCATGTTAAGACACCAAAACAATGCCAAATTTCTTATTAAATCCGTGTAGTAGTAGGTAATTTTCAAGTAATTTTATTGTTTTAAGGTAGCTGAATAATCTATTTTGTAAATTGCCCACATTAACATTCTTTTTAATTATTTGTATAGTAATATTTTATATTTCGCAATATAAAAAAATAATATTCCATATTTCGTAATATAAGAAGGTAATATTTCATATTTCTTATTATTTGTATTAATTTCATATTTCGCTCAAACACTTATTAGCTGCTTTTGGCATTTTTTTAAATGTATTTAAATAAGATGTGTAATAAGCTGCTACGACCATCTTAACTTATCTCACTGTAGCAATTATTTAGATCAATAGTTATAAGCGTCCCTTGAGTTACCAACCTTATCTAATGTCAAGAATAATAAAAGCAATTGCAAAGGTCAAAGCTCTGGATTTTCTTTTGTAACATTGCATTCAGAAAATTAGATTCTTTTCTGTACACACTTTACACTCCAAAGGTCAACCATCTGCCACTTCTTGTTTGGAAGAACAGTTTATTGTTTTGATAAAGAGATAGCATCGCTTGCCAAGCAAAAAGAAAACATTCAGTTTGTAAAATTGGAAACAGATGTTTAGAATTTCCATTACTTCCTTGTCAGAACACAGAAGAGAACTTATTTTAACATACGCTGGGCCTTGTTTTAATAAGTGTTCGAAAGGACAGATAGTGGCTTAAAAAATAGTTTTTTTATAGGAGCACACCAATATAGTTTCATATTAATGAATTTTTCAGTCGAGCTTTTTCTGTTCGCCGAATACTTCTTACGATGAAGCAGCGCGTGAAATGAATGAGAATTTTTAAGACCGGGATGAGTTAATTTTAAGGGAGATTGTAGATGTCTTCAGATAAGAAATTGCGAATACAAAGATACATTAATTGTTCAATTTGAATATTTAATTGATTTGAGAATTAAGAATTTAGGTTTTTTTTAGTTTCAGAATTTAAGTTTTTTTAGCGCCGCACCTTACAAATATAGAAGCATGTCTTCAAAATTTAAAAATATACTTGCATAATAATTTAATTATGCTATTTTATTATTGCTTTTAAAATTCACTTTAAATGTTACAGAATATATAAATATTTTCATCGTGCTTTAATTCTAAGAAATTGGATCGAATTTTTTTAAATAATGCCAGTTTTTCAAATTCATTTTATGGAAAAAAAAAAGGCTATACAGAGTAATATCGGAAACCTTTTACTAATAAGCTTGAACCCATTTTCAGCTATTACCATCAAGGTTATTTTTCATGCAAATTTATAACACAATTATTATCATCTTTACTTTTATTCTGAAAACTAATGTTTTTGAACAAATAGGATTGCTTATATTGTGTTGTAGCCATAAACAGAAAGATAAAAAAAATTGGCAGTTGAACAAAATTTACTTTTTCAAAAATTACTTGAGCAAATTGTGTCCAAATTTCTTTATTAGAGTATTTTAAATTAAAAGTATTTTTATTTAAAAATTTTTTTAGGTTTCTTCAACAGATACATATAAAAATAACATACAATATGAAGGTTTTTTAATCATATTTTACAGTTTTTAAATACATATATGATCATTTTAGATAATATACACATAAATAAATAAAAAATTAGAACTACCATTGAAAGTGATTTTTTGTTATTATTCATATTGAAACCTCAACATTGCCCAATTAAATTACTCTTTTATAAATAAATTTTTTGGTTTTAGTTTGTCCTAAAATCTACTTACAAATTTTATTGTACTTTTTTCAATAAATATGAAATGAATTTGATTTAAGTTTGAATATGAATGATTTAAAATTGAATAAGCTCGTAAAAAAATTTTGAATGTAATGTGGAATTTGTAAAGCCCAAGCTCGTAAGTTAAATGAAATGTCTTTTTTTAACCAATTAAAAATGACTCACTTAGATTATAGATTGAATTCTAAATTGAGTAAAAAAGAAAACTCGCAGAAATTGGAAGCTTGGTTTTGTTGAATATTTTTCTAAAAGATCTCTGGAAATTTTTCAAAATTAGCAGTTACAACTAGAAATAAAATGCTACAAAGTGTTTCATTAAAATTTCGAAAATTAATAAAATATTAAAATATGCTATTAGTCACTAATTATATATAACAAATATAATTAACAATTAGAATTATTAATTATATTTGTTCCAATAATATAGTAAATTTGTTCTAAATGTATAACATCTCTGTTCAAATGACTAATTTTTCTAGTGTTTATTTCGGCAGTTTATTTAATTGCATTGATAAAAATTTTATTTTTTCATAGGCATAAAAATGTTTACACTTTTGGTGGTATCAGAAAATTTTAATTTTACATTTACTATACATTTCAGTACATATTTAAATTTGATATATTGTATACAGGATATTTTAAAACTAATTTAAATCTTTATTTCCAAGTTTTTATCTTAATTTAATCCATATTAACTTCATTCTAAAATGATCTCTTATTTAATCTAATAAAACTCCCCTTTTTATTCAATTAATTCAACACGCGCTGTGCAGAACTACTCATTTCAGCATTCTTTCAGGCTCCGAGGGAAGGGCGGGTTGAGTTTTTTTTTGGGGGGGGGGGGGGCGTAAGAGCCAGGTTTTGCTATCCGAGTGACGGGATAAAAATACTTAATACTTAATATTTATTTTAAGGATATCTGAATTTCCCTTCAATGAATCTACACGAGTCAAAGGAATCCCTATCAAAATCTTAGGATAAAAACTATTAAAGGGAAAAATGTTTGTTTCTTTTGCTCCTCTGCTCTTGTATTGCGATGTAAACTGACGTCAATTACATCATCGCTTTCTGTACATACATAGTATGCCTCCCGTGATGAAATAAAGGAAAGTTTTAAAACATCGAAAGTTTCTTCTCGGGCCACACACAAAAATTAAATTGTGTGTGTGTGATGGAATAGAGTGCATATTATATGTAATCTTAGTGGTGTACCTTGTCTACATCAAAACACAAGAACGAAATATTCACTCCCCTCCCTCCCGATTACATACTATGAGATTCTGTTAGGTAGACGAATCTCATAGTAGAAGTCTCTTATTAACTCGCGACCATTTAGATAAGAGTGTTATAATGTTCTTTTAAAAGAATGTGTATAGACTGACACATTTTTATCCCTTCACTGGGAGTGGAGTAACGTGTCGATTTCAGAAATTTTACACACAAAAAAATAACCACAGTGTTCTATTAATTAAATAAAAAGGTAAAACTGGATTAGGAAATAAGTAATAAATATTTTAGAATGTGTTAAGATTTATAAATTTAAAACCAACGTAAATTGTTACAAATTTTCAAATTTGCATTTTATTTCGCGGTTCTTGCTCACTTTCGGAATCCAATGCCGATTTCTCTGCATTGAGACGGAAGCAGGAACCCCTCCTTTCACCGTCAAAGAATCGAACGATAATTAATCATCCCATCAAATAGACTAATCTCTTATTACATTGGAATTAACTTTAGGAATTCCACAATGCATTCTCCGTTTATTCCCCGAAGGGAATCTATTTTAAACTTTGAGAACTGGAAATACAACCAGAAATTAGACTCTGGAAATTTATGATCAGATTCGGAGGAATTACAGTATTCTAAAATAGTTAAATATAAGTAGTTAAATAACTTCCTCTTATGAAATGATATGAATAATTCATTAAATCGAAAAGATGAAGTAGCTTTCATCCAGAAGTGATTGTTTGATAACCAAATGATAAAGAATTTTATTCGAAAATGGAAGGTATATAATCGATAACGAAAAACAAATTTCCATAATGATTCGGAGATTTATTTGGAATTATGGTAATTTAAATTATAGTGCCTTCTGAGTAGAATTTCGTTTTGTGTTTCTTGGAAGTGCACTTAATAAGACCTTTCTTGAAAATGAAAATATCACTTTCACTTTATAACATATTTTTGACTTAACCAATGTAATAATGATTTAGGCTAATTTTTAAAATATAACGAAAATGTATTTTTATTCGTTCAAAATGACTCTAAACACCCTAGCATCTGCATTTCTAAACAATATTAGTTAAACATGCTATTGATTTTTATAAATATTTTGATAACTACGAAACCAAACACAAGATCAATATAAGTGTTTCTATTCTAATATTTTAGAATTAACAGAATATAAGTGTTTTAAATTTATTTGGGCATCTTGGCTAATAACATATATAACTTTGTCTGCTGTTTGTTTTAGCTCAGCTACCCTAGAAAGTGGCCTTGTGGAAATCCGCAAATTCAATGCATTCATACTCTTGCCCTGACATTTATATATCTATAAAAATATTCTTTGTTAGCATCTATAAAATTTTACAAGTACTTTATACTTATCTTGTAGCAATAAAAATTATCGTATAAATTTTCGTATTCTATTTACAATTACAATGTTAAGTATAAAAAACGCTTTACTGACAATTAAAGAAAATGGTCATTTACGATTAATTAAAATCTATGATTACATAGGTGGAAAATACATTCATCTTGCATTTTTAAACTACTTCTATGAATATATTCTAGATATTTCAAATCATTTTATTTGTTTCTGAACTGCCACTTGTCATTCTACAAGGTCTCCCTTCAATACTTTAAAGTTATCTGCAGATGAAAATATTGATTAGAAAATAATGAACTTTTGCATAGGACATAATGAAAAGAATGAAGACATTTTTTTGTGGGAAATAAAAAAATAAATCTTTTAAAATGTATTACACATTTACGACTACTTCTAAATTTATATTTCACCGTCTTTTTTTAATCATAAATTACTCTCATACAATAATGCAAATTCATTCAGTAACGCAACTCTAAAGTGAAATGAGAACTTAATTTAAAACACTTAAGATACCGCCTGGTAACATCTTCAAAATATCGTCGAGAATATATGGTCTCAGCAATTTCAACTGACGAAAAACAGTCACTTTTACTGAATAAACGGAAAAAACATTCAAACAGGGAAAGGTCTTCCGATGTAGAATCCTCCTCCCGAAATTATATTCGAATATAGGAATAATTGCCAAACACAAGGTCTCTTAATGAGGCGTCGTTCGATAATTGCACTCGACTAAAAATTTCTACGGTAATAAATTTTTGAACTAAATGTAATCGAACGAATACGGTAGAATAAAAACAAATTTTTGTACAAGACGAGTAATGACTATTGTAAAATTTAGAAACTCGCGATTTTATAATAACTATAACGCGAAGATTTTGTTTCCATTCTGCTCACTATTACTAATTCGAATACCGTTACCTATACTAGATCAATCCTTGATAAATTATTTTTTAATTCCACATGTACGTTGTTCTGCGAATATATCGGGCTTCGAATAGAAAGGTGATGCGAAAAGGTTAACCGACTGTAAAAAATCTACAATTCATGATTGACAAAAACAAGGAGATAGGTTCGTTCATTTTGGAAAAAAAAGAAATTATTTGGAAGAAAAAAATTATTCCCAAGTAGAGGCTAGAACAAGTGTCCAGTTAGTGGCAGAACAGTTGAATTTAAATTTAACAACCATCCAGAAGACAAACTGAGTACCCTCCAGTATTATCCATACAATGTTCGAATTGAACAAAAGTTGCTCCCGCGTGCGATATCGGTTCTTTCTTCAGTTTTTTCGCTTGCTTTGGCGCCGATTCATAATAACCTCGGAATATCTTTTGGACAGACGAAGTACACTTTCATTTGAACATTCCGGTGAATATTCTAAATTTGCCGAATTTGAGAACAAGAAAAAAAAATTTCAATCTAACATCCGTTGCATTCACCAAAAGTAACGCAGTTAGGAATTACTGCATCCTTTCTTCTCGCCACGCAAAATCGAGAAAATTTATCAGCAAGAACTCACTAACATGCTTGATCACCGGCAGTGATATGCATCGCTGCTGCAGAATAAAATTGTTCCGAATTTACAAGCTCGTCGATGTCTTCACGCACACCTTTTACGCAAGATAGTGCTTCTCCTGCATATCTTTTGCGTTAAAGATGGCGTAAAAAAAAATCACTTCACAGATAAAAGTGCCACCAGCCACCAGTTTCGCCATCTGTCTCCTGCCCAATTATCAGATGCTTAATCCATGAAATTTGAAACAACTGGTAAGTTGTTATAATGTGACTTTGCCTGATTTTACAGATATCCTGTAATGGCAGTTCATAATATTTTTCCGAATGCACTGCGATCAACTGTGGAAAGTATTGCCTTGTGATTTCAGACAGTAATTGAAAATGATGGCTTTCGTTTTGAACACCTTTTACTGTAATAAATTTTGAGCTATTGGAAATGTATACTAAATGTGTCATTCATAAAAAATACGTCTTCTGGCGCATAATTGCAACGAGACATTAATATAAATAAAATGGAGCATAAATGTTAAATTGATTTTTATTGATCCAAAATTTCCATTCTTTTATTATGTCCTATACAGAATTTCATAACACTCTGAACAGTAGTTTCGTCTGTAGACAATTTAAAATAGTTATTTAATTATGGATACGAATATTATCATTTATACGAATAAATATTTATCATTTTTTTCTCTTAAATCTATTTAAAAATTTATGTGCAATTGAACTTTCAATTATTTTAAAAGAATTGCTTCACATTTTTGACTGAATGTCGTTTAAAAACCACTTCAGATATTTAATATTCTCATTTTGATTAAACTTGTAAAGGACAAGATGAATTTAGGAGAGTTATGTTTTAAGTAAAAGTTTGTTTTTGCATTAAAAATACTATACGCGTAAAATAAATTCTTTTCCAAAAAAGGTTTCGATATGTTTTTGCTTGGAATTCTGATCAAAGCCAGAACACATAGAAAAAAGATAGGAAAATTTCAAAATCGATAATATAATTTATTTTTCTAAAATATCGAGATAAAAAAATTACTCAATGCACAGGTACCAGACAAAACAGTAAAATTTCTGTATTTTCATGCATCATTGTTAACATTATGTGTAGCAATTTTTAAAATATAAAAATTTGAAACTAAGCCACTTATGCTAAATTTGCATTTCGTATCATAGTGGATAGTTTTTGTATCGACCATCTAACAGTATACGGGTTTTTTTTTAATTAATGAGGAACGGCTCATTTTTATCAAGCTTAAATTTTCACCTTGTCCTCATTTTGTTTTAAAATTTTGGTAAACTTCAGAAAACTGTTTTTGTCAGGATTTCATATTTCCTTTTCTCACTATGCTACTTGCACAAGACGAAAACCGTATTCTCCTCAATTCACCTTGAATAAAATTACCAATATTGTGTAAAGCCAAGAAGAATTATTCTAGGAATTGAATTATAAGATCATAAAATTCAGCATTGAAATTTGCATCAATTTTCTACAAGTATCCGCGAATCCTAAAAAGGCATGAGTTTATACACTTTGAATGCGACGCTCTAATAAAACAAAAGAATGTGAAGAATTAAAATTGACTCAATTGAAAAAATATTGATTAAATTTGGCTTGCTCTTTCTACCAGAATCATAAATTGTAAAAATTTTGAACGAAGCATGTGTAAAGGAAGTCTATCCACACGTTCGTGAAATGACAACATCACAAGCCTTAAGTACGAATTTATCATAGTATTATCATCAGAGTCAAATTTTCTACCTTATCAAAGAGAAAGTAAAACATATTTATTATTCTTCATTGTTTTACTTACAAAAAACAGTTTCATATTGTTCACGCATGCGAGAAGTTTGAGAAAACATTTCCACTTGTTTCCCACCTTCTCACCATTTATTACATCTAATGTAATGCAGCTGCTTCAAGATTTGAAATCTCTGGTGTTAGTCGATCAATTATTGAAAGGAGTTTTATTTTTGTTCTACTGTTGTTACTTATGGCAATTTTCAGAGACAAGCCCGCTAACGAATTTAAGCCGAGTTTGTACAGTAGCTTCTCAGGGTAAAGATCCCTCAGCCCCCGAGGGCAGAAGTTTGACTTCTAGATCGTATGCAGATGACATTCACACACGTATTTTCACAACCTCTTTTTACTGGGGGAGGGGGGGGTAGTTATTTCTTTTACATACTTCACTGTTTAAAGAACAACCATTCCCGCACCAGAAGTCGAACCCGAGACGTCCAGATCACAAGGAAGACATGCTACTCCTAGGCCAAGACAGGCATTTTTTTCTGCATGCAGCTGAAAATTTCTGAAAATAACCATTAAGACTGTTGTGAACAAATATTTCACGTACATTCTTTAACAAATGAATTTTCCTTCTGATAAAGTACCATCGGCGAATAATAGTCACGAAAGAGTTTATTACCATCCGACCCGTGGCGATTAACCCCTGGAATGCAGTTGTTACACAAACACCAAGAAACCGAATGTATATTTTTATAGATTTTTTTTACCTGTAAATATAAAAAAAATTATGGCAAAACTACAATTCTATCATTAAGTCACGTATCAGTCTTTACGTCATTTAATTATTAGTGTTTTTATGTTCGCGATATTACAGTTTGACAAAAGATAATCTCCCTGACATTTGGCAAAAATCTGCACTTTAGATGTTGAATTTGGGTATCAAATATGCATCTAGTTTTTTTATTTGTCCTTATCGTTTTAACTTATATTTGGACGGCCAGAGGCAGATTTCCTTTGAACGGATGTTGCTCAAAATGAATCAGAAATCTATAGATTAGATTTAAAGACTACTTGATTTGTCTGTCTGAAATCTTTTGTGGGCTATCTTGTAGCTGCAAAAAGACAGAAGGACGAACAAGTAAACGTAATTCTAAAATACGTTTTTGGAACTAGGGGGGGGGGATTTGAGAAGTGGAAATTCGCTAAAATCTCAAGTTTGAATTTTTTGACGAATACAATATTTTTTCTTTGTATACGAACACATAAAGCCTACTACTCCGAAATTACTTTCAATAATTTCTTACGGTCCAATATAATAATTTTCTTTATTCTCCTTTTCACATAAAAGCACTTTCTCCCAAGTTATTGTATCAAGACGGATTTCAGCAAGAACACAAAATTCGCATGCGTGCAACCGAAAACAATGACACGTGTAGTAAAAGAAACAGCGCGAGACAGAACACGCTCCCCTTTTCTCACCAGAAAAGTGTCCACTCGCCATAAAGCCCAAATATTACTTTTGTGCTCCTGAGCCTCTAATCCAAAATAATTCCTTCCGGACCAACAGACATGCAAATTTGCGCCATTTTCTTTTCATGTTGTTTCAAGTAATCAGTGTTGGCAAAAGAGAACAATGGCATTTCAGCTGCTAATTGCTCGCACTCTCTTCCGCACTGAATGATGCCGTTTGAAATTTGCGAAATCATATTACTTTCCAAAATATTCACTGAAAATACCACATATCAAGGCGATTTAACAATGACAATTTAAATTCTGTGTTTCCGTTCTCACTTAAACGTAAATCAATAGCAAAAAGAAAATAAAGCACTCTTCAAATATTCTATTCTGATATTTTTATAAATCTCTGTTTCATATCTCTGAAAAATGGGTTTTTGAAATTAATTTTTTCTGTCGTCGAAGAACACGGCAACTTAAAAACGCAAAGAGAAATTCGAAATTTATGAAATTTTACACGAAATTTTATTGCCAGAATTCCATATTTTTATCGCATTTTATATCAAAATTGTCAACTCATTAAATGTTATATGTTTATATCCAAAAGCTTAACAAGTTAGAAAAATGAATTTGATGTGTTCCATAAACCAAGAATAACAATGTACGTCTAATTTTGGATACAATATAGAAAGAACTTTAAACATATATACGTATCTCTTTCCTTAAATGGTAAAATTGTGTCCTAATTGTGTCATACTGTGAATAATATAAGAGAAAGGTTGAGGAATTTCCCTTTATAGAAAAGACTCCGATTATAAATAGATGATTTGTTGAAAACAGTTTTTACGTAGTTGCATCTAAAACTCTTTCTCCCAAAATCATTTAACAATGGATATCAACAAGTAGGGCGTTGTCAAATGGAGGGATGTATCGGGGAATATTTGACCTCGACGTTCTTCAACTCCAGATTTTAATGGTCGACAGAAAATTACAAAATAGGCGCAATTCCACAAGAAAAGTTGTGATTGCAGAAGAAAAATTAAATGCAATAATAAAACTTTTGAAATGTTTCAAGTTGAAATCTGATTCCATCGAACAGTCATCCTATAAATGGATCTAAAACACTCAAAATTCATTGGGGCCAATTGTTTTTTATCTGATGTGTTAAAAGTGTTTGTGCTCGGAAATTGAACTTGTGTTTAAGCGAGCTTTCTTCGACCGACCGAAATAAAAATTTCGGGAGAAACCACCAAGTTATTGTACCCATATCAAATTTGATGTATTTAAATTCATTGCATCTTTTAGCTATCGTATTATAAATTTCGCAAAGTACGGACCAAAAGATGATCAAATATTTGATGGATTTTTCTGAAGATTTGACAGATGTTAAAGCTGTACACCAAAGTTCTAATTAATTTATCTAGTTTTCTACATTTTGAAGACATCGCGTTGTTTTATAGTCGAACAGCTGGACAAGAAAACTTCTTTTTAATGGATTTTGCAAAAAATTTACATTTTCGATATAAAGACCATGTATCAAATATTATCCGTCTCAAAATATTTTTGAATTATCTTTGTCGCAGATAGAACTTTGGATAACGTCAAACACGTCATTACCACAGAGCTTAGACGTTTCGGCATGATTTGTCACTTATAAGTAGGTAGACAGACGGACATAATGTCAAAAAATATGTTTCTTGAAGTTAGGAACCTCTAAAATGTTCCCAAAAATTCTCTATATAAACCATTTCTTTCTATGTGCTTTATACGCCATAAGGTAATTAAGACAAGAAAAGTATGCGACAAAAAATAAGTTTCTTTCATATTTTAAATTCAGAAAAACTACTTTTTTATGAGTAATCTTTATATAAAAGAAATATGTAGTTTAGTTATATTAAAATCGCACTTAGAACAGGGCCTATTTGGGCTGAACTTCATAGTTCTGAACTCTGGCAACAAGCTGGTACCCCCTTCTCCAATCACCATGTCGACGGGAAAACAGTTGATCAATGGTGACTGGACTTAGCATGCAAAAAGCAAGCAAACACGATGAATCTTGGTTAGAATCTCGTTTAAAACCCAGAGCCATCCATAGCCACAAGATTTTACCACTACTCCACTGCGGTTCGGATGGAACGTATATGAAAGGAATGATCAAAAATATATGAAAAAAGGAGACAATCTTCCTCATACGTTATGAAAACCACATTTGAATTCTAATCACAACTTGCATACAGAAGGATAATATATATTAAAGGCAATTTTATCAAATCGCCCTTAAATCAAGCAATTTTATTAAATTGCCCTTAAATATCAAATAGTTTATCGGGAGAAAAAAGTTAAAACAGTATTCATGCATGTGTTAATATTCAAGAAAATAAATGTAGCGGAAGGTTAACTCTTACATACATTAAAAACGCACTTTATCATTTATTTAACCTAAAAAACAACTTTAAAAAATGCTAAATGTACTGAAATAATAATAACTTTACTAATGTGTATCATTTATATCTTGGAAAAATAGTCAAATTATCTTTGGATGCACTTTCTGAAATTTCAGGAACAACTGCCAAATATCTTTTTCCTTGACTGGAGCAAATTATTGAACAGAAACGGAAATGGAACGGAAACACACTTGCCACTTATCGATGACAAGAAACGAGTTATGTATTTCTTAAAAATAAAATATCCTGGAGAGATTCGTCACGACTCATTAACTGTAACCGCTTCCAATCGGAATCACTTACTGCTGTTTGTAGCCTAAAAATACACCTTCCGTTGCAACCGAGGCGAAAAAATGGATTTTCAACACATAATAGCCAAATCCTCTGAGATTAGATTGGATTACGAGTCGAAACTGTTTGATTTTATAAACGGCTGAAATTCATCATTAACCGAAGATTTGACTTAAGAAGCGAAGTTGCTATCTTCGGAAAGAGCCAATTGTTTATTTAGATTAAGGCAGCTTGTTTGAAATTAAGTTAAAATGGTATCAACACGGAATGGCGAACTTTCCTTAAGTTCTTCGTCTGAAGGTGTATTAAAGCTTAAAATAATGGATTTTTTACGTGAGTTTTCAGAGAAAATGGTTATATGTAATTCAATTAAGGTCCACGCACATCGATTAATTTCGAAAATACTTTCAATAACCATTCATATCTATGCTATCTTACGATAAATAAATTAGAGAAGGGAATTGCCGATATGAAAAATACATATATATTCATGCGAGTTTAGTTTTATTAGTCTCATTTTAATATAATACTTTTAATTCAGGCTATTTCGGAAAAGATCTCGTAATTTTAAACGACAGTCAGATGACGATGATGGAACCTGAGTTATCATGACCCTCTCCAAACTTTCACACCACACCGAGGGGGAGGGGGTTGCTCCCTATGGATTGAGCTAGCACCAGACCCGCTTAGACGACGGCTCATAGGTGGAATTGAGTCTCGAATAAGAAACAATATGGTACCGAATGAAATTTTTTGTATTGCTTCTTTGAGGGTTGTATGCGAAAAAAGACTCATTTTAGTTCCATTCAGTTAGAAGAAAGAAAATGTAAAAGAAGTCAAGAAATAGACATTTTAATCTAGCTCAAATACTGGTCTAACCGTCTCCACATAAGTAATTGCTGCAACTCGTCTGTGGAAATTTGGATTCAAATCTTTCAAAACAATTTTTTTTTTCAAAACTCAAAACCTTTTTAATTATATTAATTTGAATTCGGTATAAATGTCCTCCTGAATTTTAATATTTTTTATTTAATGTAATTTGATACACAATCTTTTTTGAAATACTATGTGGAAATTCAAACTTAAAAATACAATCATGCGATTTTTTTATTAATAACTTCATATTTAATTTGTTTTTATTCATATTATATATATTGAATTTACAGTAAACTGAATCCACGTCTTTCGGTAGCATCAAGTAACATCTCGTTAATCATTTAACAGTCTAAAATATCAGTAATATAGGCGAATAAGTTGATCAACAAAGGCGACTAGAATATAAAGTGTTTTCGAATGAATTTAGCAGTAATTCAGTAAACCTGCTTTATCCTACTTTAAACAAGGCAGTTCAACAAATTCAAAGATGAAGAGATGCTGTTAATTATCTATTCATCAAGGGAATAAAATCTATTTTCTTAGATAAAGATAAATGTACCTAAATTGTATCATGAATAAAGATATAGGGAAGGAGACAATTCTGAATACAACACAAATTCGAGTATAGATAATTTTAGCGAAAAAATATATCACGAATCTCGGGAAAAGTGACAAACTTTTGATGACTAAACAAAACCATGCAAACAAAAAGGAGGAAAATAGCCGGGACACCTATTTTCTTTTATTCTCACGAAACCGTACAGTTAAGAAATTATAGGTCATTCCGGAAAAGTATTAAAAAGAAAAAAGCGTTCTCTATTGTTCGAACAAAACATTCAATTAGAGGTCATCGCGTATCTCCACTAGAGCGGGGCTGTTTCGCCTGCAGGTAGTGGACCCAATTTCCGGCCGCTCTTCTCTCTGAACCACTTGTTGCTGAAAGTGGGAAAGAGGAAGAATTTTTAAAAGAATGAGTTTTGAAACCACTTAATTTGTTAAAGAAATGAAGCAAATTGACTGGTTCTGGGGCAATTTCTTGAAGGAGAATGAAATCTGATCATAATTAACAAAAATTGTTTTAAAGGAAGAGAAAGCTAGTTTCAAGCCTATAATCGCGTTTCGTTCATGCGGGTGAGGTTGAATTATTTTTGGCGGATTTGTATCACGAACGAAGTACAAACATAAAAAAAGGTAAGTAAAATTAAAATTAAAATTATTATCAGAATATCCAACAAGTGTTTCTTCACATTAGATTTCGGTTATTATAAGAACCCTTCGTACCAATGCAGCATACGCTTGGAAGAAATTGGAATAAAATATCAAGATGCCAAGTAATTTCAGAAAACGGGACTATGAATTTTCGAGCTATGAACGGAACCCTCAAACGAAATCCATCCAAACACAGCACACCAAGTATTTCTCCCGCTCTACTGATGGACCCAAATTGCGATGAAACCCATCAGCAATGCGATTAAGACCGAAGTCAACTTGTATTTAGTTTTATCTCCGTTTTTAAAAGATCATTTGTGGCCGTACATTTCGATAAGAAAAAGGTTTTGTAGTGTAAGTTTCCTTTTTATATAACTGACCACAAGTTTTTAACTACTGGGTAAAATAAAGTCTTGACCCTAGGGATTTGGTTTTCACATAAGGAAATATGACATTTCAATGCTCAAAACTTCATATGCATTACGACTTCTAATTTATCAGTCATAAATAAAGCATCAAAATTTTCAAAAGTAGATCAACAATTTCCTGATAGCCCATTTAGTAGAATAAACATATTCCTCAATACATTTAAACATTGATGCATTTTTTCCTCTCAATGCCTTCTAAACTTTTGCTAATAGCCATCCATCAGAGTTGGATTTTCCCTCATCTAAGCCTGAAAAATCTACAAATAGCTCATCTAAAGTTCTGATCTATTTATGTACAGTTAATGCCAACCTACGCAAGGTATAAACAGATATCTGAATCTTAATTTTGATTTATTTCAAACCATTAAGATTGAAAAATACCTAAAATTGGTTAAAATATTTGAAAATCATTTATTAAAATTTTAATATTTAATTAGATTAATCATTCAAGTGAGGGAACAGAGGTACCGTAGATATTGATTTGAATATCAAAAGAAACAATCATTCAGGTATGAAATCTGGTAGTTGCATACTTAATATGAAACTCGACTTGAATCGTACGAGTTTCTGCTCTTTAAAAATTAAAAACCTAAACTGACCTACTTGAATGAAAATTATCATTTTTACAAAGGCGTTATAAATTTTAAACTATAGGTTGTGGATTTCTAAAAAGTTCAATGAATTATTGAAAACTCCTCAAGACCTCTTTTAGGCTTATACATATCAGTAGAATAAAAATTTAATTTTGTCCATAAATTTTAAGATGCAGTTTTATCATTGAAATATTCGATAAACATGCAACTATACCGATTGATTTTAGAAAATTAAATCAAGTGAATTGGAAATTAACAGAAGGAGGATCACGTACTATGAAAGCCAAAATTAACGCTATTTACTGTTAAGTATCTGGAAGCAAATGCTTGACTGGATTTTATTTCGCAAAACTTTCTCGTATACTCTAAAAAGGGTGAATTTGAGTTTTGCTAAGATTTCTCAAGCTACTGAAACCAAAATTTGATGTAGAATAAAGAGTGCAGTTGCAAGATTCACATACCAAATATGATAAATTTAAATCATTACGTTTGAGTTTTAAAATAAGCAAGATTCTAGAAGTACAAACAAATAGACTTTACTCCTTGATAAATTTCACTCTTGTCTTGGTAAGTGTCTACAATAAATGTTTACCGAATCTGTCTACCTAGTACTCTGTTTAATAGATAACGTACAAAATTATATTCGAAGATTTTGTTCAAACATGGATAGAAATCTAGAAATTTAATGTGAAGACCGTACTCTAAACACTTTGCGTTAAAAGATTGAAATTCAAGTTGTCTTAGATTTGTTTCATCGATGCAGAGAGGTCGAAAACGTAGTTATTCACAAAAATTACAAGTTCGAATTTTTTGACGATTACAATACTTTATACTGCGTATACCTGAAAGCAAAGATATACAATATCGAAAACCAACTGAAATGCCTCTTACGAATTGTATTTTAGTGAAAGTATAGAAAAAGGCATCCATTTCGTCTTTATAATCAAGATCTTTAATGGATAAACTTGTGGACAAATTCACAAATTGAAAATAAGATTTGGAAGCTTAAAATCACATAAAAGTATTCTATTTGCAGATTAAGCTGGCATAGCGACATTTCTTTTCGTGTTCCCGTTATTCAGGAATGAAAAACAAAATCTATGCGTGAGGTTTAGGAATGTAAATCAATGAGATTGAGTTTTGTTTGACAAGTGATAAAATTAAAAATGTTTTTTTTTATTCTTTAAAATACGCATAACATTAAACTACAATACAAGTGAGGGGGTATTTTTCTGTGTTAACCTGCTTATAAATCTTAAAACTGAATCCATTTACAAGAAACAAGTTGCGAATCAATTAAATTAATAAATACGTTTAATACCCGAGACTAGTTTTTCTTGGATGACAAGCATTCTAAGGATTTAGACTATAAAACCCCAAATAAGACAATTGCAAATTTTGATAGACAAATATCAATACAAAACAGATTCAATGTAAACATTATAATCTTGAAAAATACGCAGTCTTGTTAAATAATTACTTTTTATGCTTTGTAAAATAATTATGTTTCTATGCCTAGTTAAATAACTTATTTAACAAGGCATAAAAGGGAAATATGACAAAATACAATTTTAACTTTTGATTCTGTAATTATCAACTGTCAAAAAAGAATTTTCATAACTTGCAAAACAATTTAAAGTTTATTATTGTTATAATTTTGTATACGCAATAAATTTTTAAACAATAGTAAATTTTATTGAATAGAAAACAAATTCGCCCCTTTTACAAAGCAAAAACACTTGAATATATCCGCAAATGTCTTGTAAACCTAAAAAATAAACTATTAAGTATTTTACTTCAAAAGGCTAATACCCAAATCCTTCTCCATTAGAATAACTTGGTAGTTAAGATTAGGCTAATTTTTTTTATGAAACAGAAGTGAGGTGAATATTTAATTCTATTTTAATTGCATTGTATTGTATTTATTCCACTACGTTTTGTTTTATAATTTCTGGTCAGAAATCTGGCTTCAAGTCAGTATTAAAGTTTGTTTTTTCTACATGTTAAAGTTTAATTTCTTGGAAACTTAATAGACCGGCGCATGACTATAGATCAAAATTTTTGAGTTACTGATTTTTTATATAAAGCGTTTAAAAATATGTTTAAGTTTATTAAAAAAATTCGAAAAAGAAAACTACCGGTTTTTATACAAATATCCAATGCTATATTGTTTATACCCAATGCCAATGTTTTATATAAATGCCCTATTCAAAGTTGAATACTATTCTGTTTTAAAGACGAAATTAAGAAATTAGCTAAATACGTACTATTTTCTTGAAGTTTGAAATATATATAAATTTACTTATTCTCAAAAAAATTGTAACGAAATATAATTAATACTTTCAAGAATAGCACAAAGTGATAAGAAATTTTTGAATTCCAACTCAATGTAGGTCTGGATCATACGTTCCATTTGAATCAGTCTCTAGGGTACCGATTAAGAAATGTGACGCTAAAAGAACAGTTAATTCATTAAGAGAAAATAAAATTTACAGGACATTAACAATTAAAAGAGGAAAGATTAATTAGATTAAAGTCAGAAGTTTAAATATTTAGATGGCAATAAAAAGCGAAGCCTAACAAGACAACACCTAAAGTTCGTCCTGTTCAATACATTTAGGAGGAGGAATGAAGCAAAACGACAGCACATAGCAACACTCACCATCACCTTGGAGCATCATTAAACACTCATCGTTACTGGGGACGAAAATCCTCTCTCTCGAGAGCGCCAGCGTGAATGTCAACAGCTCGCATTTTTCTAAAACTTAGTCATGTGACTTAGCCCTTTGGATTAATAGAACCCATGGTGCCATCTATTTTAATGCAATAAAAATAAGTTGAAATTTGAGGGCGTTCGGTATAAGAGTGGAATGCTAATGGTCACTAATATTTACATATATATATTATGTATATTACACATCTCCTTTTCATAAAATATTTTACACTAGCGAGCACTGAAAATCAGAATTAAATTCACTTTTATGCTTAATTGAATACATCTAAATGATTTAATCGTATGTTGATAACATTAACAAGGCTTCGGGTAACATTTTAAAAACTGCGTTGAAGAAACAAATTCCTCAAGACTTAAAATCAAATATTTGATTACAGTATGAATGGTTGGTAGTGGCTTCTCTTTCAGAAGCGTTTCTACTATTAAGAATCATCAAATGACCGATCAATTTTTGTGGCAATACTGCAACATAGAGCGCGAACTTAAAATGTTCATTTAATGTTTTGAATGCGTTTAAACAAAATTTCAATCACTGGAAGAAATTTATCGTTCCCTCAGATAGCACTTCTCAGTTTTGTCATGATTTGCATCCTACTTTTAAAAAATGAGCTTGATGAAAAAATTTCGTTTACTTCAATCAAATATTTGGTTTCTTGCGAAACCAAAACATCTGGTATTGTTGTGAACAACTGCTGACCACAAAGATAACACGTTAAGTAATGATCAAATACTAAGACAAAGAATTTTAAATACTTACATTATTAATTCTTTTAATATTTGAATTTTTCTCTATTTAAGATCAGATGCATAAGTTGAAAGAATCCAGATTTTATTTTTCAGTACTGAATGGCATAAGAAAGGGGGATATGCCCATACTCCAATTGCCTTCGTTCCATCAATATTAGCATTCAAATATGCAGCATAAAAGTTGTGAATCACCACATTAACTATTTATGAAACTGAAATATTAATTTTAAGAATGGAAATTAGATGAAGTTCATGTATTCAAGAACATCTGCATTTGAAGTTTAAAAGTGAAGATTTTCGACCAACTTAAAGCATTTACAAAAAAATGTTTAAAATGGAAACAATTAGAAATAAGCTGCACAAAATATTGAAGATTAGATCAAATTTGAACAAAATTTATTTGTTAAGAAAACGTACAATAAGTGATAAAATGCTTTAAATTACTTGTTCCAAAGAGTGAAGTAATACAAGCACTAAAACAAAATGCAAACAATTTTGCTTAAATATATACATGTCCAAAATTTATAGATACATTTACAAGTGTATAGTTATACAAGAAACATTTTTTCGGCTATTTCATCCATAAATCTAGATAATGAAACAAAGTGAAAATAAATTAGAATAGAAAACAAGTATAGATAACATTCCCATCAGATGTTACATTAAGACGTTAACGTATTAGTGCATACAGTATGAAGGTTTTATTAACAAGAGACTGCACAGCACAAATCAAATTGAATACATTTAACACATGAATCGAGTTGAGAACAGTTTACATTGGGTGACTAACATTCTAAAACAATTTAACATGAACAAAGTGACAAATCAGTTTATTGTTCAATTTGTACAAATTTTAAAAACATCGAAATTGTTACGGCTGGGTGATGTACAGAAGTAATGAAAAAGGTTTTCTACCGTTTGTGTTTTTACCAGTAAGGAAAGATTTATATATTGCTGTAATCTCCATCTTGTGTTATAACTAGACAGTGTTTACAAACAAAAGGCAAATTTTCACCAAGGTGAAAGATTGACTTGGAGATAGTTAGGAATCTCCCAACTATTTCAAGATTTGTTTGGAATCGAATATAAAATTTTAGTCCTGGGAGTTATTCAATATCAGCAGGCTATCTCTAAAACGCCATGTGGTTGCTCAAGTATCTTCACATCAAGATTTCAGAAAATTGTCAAAATTGCTAACGCTCTGATACAGATAGATAATTGAAAAATACATCATTTGCGATGTAAAAGCACAATTTAGTCATGACCTTAAGAGATGCAAGTGGTATGATCAATAATAAAGTAACTTAGTAAAAATTTGCAGTATTATAAGCTTTAATTTTCCATACAATGTGGCGGTTCTAACAAATGGTGAATAAGTTGTTTAAAATAACATTTTAATGGCTAAAAACATTTCAAATTCATTTTTGCAAATTTCAAAACTACCGAATAGTTTTATGGCACAAAATCTCGAACAGACCATGTCGTCCCGTTCATGTGTAATAGGTATTTTTGGGATAGTTTCTGAAACATCTTTTTGATTAAATAACACATGCTCATGAAGGCAGTTTTTGCTACAATATTTCGATCAGGATTTTCTCCAGAAAAGTTCTGCATAAATGCCGATTCAAAATGTCCAAATATGCTAAAAAAGACTAGAATACTGAAACTCTATAGAAACCTTTAATCAACTTGATATGGTGTTATAGGTTCCAGTTTAGATTTATGAAAGGCAATGAGCGATACGTCCGATGTCAAAAATCATTTGTGCTAAAACTCAGTTATTCTGTAATTTAATACTCTAGTTTTTATACTTATGCATTTTCGATAGAAATGTTTTAAAATTAACTTAAGGAATAAGAAATTAAATTTATGAAGCTAATTTCTAAAAGAAAAAGAGTGCCACACATCCTTTAACGTACCGAAAGAGGGCCACAAATCCTTTGGGAGCAACATATCAATATTATTTGGATTTTAGTAAGACATAAGATGGGATAATAAAATTTGAACGATGAATCCCACAAACTTATTGTAATGAATGAAATTGCATCCCAACAAGTCTTACTGACATAAGACTTTGTAAAGAGCTATAGCCAAGTGCTCGAAAATTCATATTGCAATTCTGCATACAATTTCTTTCCATAATAAACAAGCAACATTTCTTGGATAAATATACACAGTCAATTAAATCTGAATTAAAAAACCCTCGATTATAAAGATGCCAAATAAGGAAGGTGCAAATTAAAAATGGACTGTCATACGATTTTATAGTGAATTTGAGGAAATTATCGAGGTCATTCAAATACAATTTCTCATCCGATTCTCGGAACAAAGAGAAAGCACTTGTTAAATATTTCTATTCATGAGCAATTAGTTGCAAAAGGGCTTTCATTTATTTTATCACGACCCCATCAATAAAAATGGAAAGAGGAAGTGTCAAGAAAACAGGGTTGCGGTTCCTTCAAGAAACGGATGCCCATGTTCCGATTGCGAGCTCAACTATTTTCTACTATTACATATAATACAACATTTACAATTATTTTTAAATCGCATCAAATACTTTTCACGCAGATGTACAGAATTTCAATATTATTAGTTGGTCAATCTTCAAGCAGCAAACCTATGGATATTTAATTGTTAATTTTAAATTGCAAACGAGAGTGTTTCATCAAATTAAAACTGATGCCTAATTTTTAAAATTAGGTTCGAGTGATATGTGGTTTCATATTTCTCGATCAACTTTTGTTTCTTGAACTTCTTTGAATTCAAGATTATCCGGATTTCCAGTAATTACGATTCCAATTATTGTGAATGATTTTCAGAATAGACAATGAAGGAATATTTATTACGATACCAGGAAAGCCTGAGGTATCCTAAAACTCGCAACGTAATCTGCAAATATGCATTAAATATTGAAATTGCCAGAAATTTCAATTAGTGAATGTCAAACTGAATGATCCATTTTCTGCCAAATGATTTCCAACTCAAGTGAGAATTTTACCTTTTGGATTTAATATCAAGTAATTTATAGAAATTGAATACCACAATAAACTGAATTTGGCTATATATCCTCAACTAGAAAATAACTCGTAATGAAAATGTTGGTATCAGAAAGGACTGGGGACGTAAAATACCAGTGGGAATGTCTGGGATCCATCGCATTAAATTCCCAAAAGTCGACTTTTCTAGATATATTAAACTCATACCAAGTAAAAGAAAATGGAATTATTTAAGAAATAAAGAAAATTATTTAAAAGCTATAGGTTGCCGAAGTGTGTCCGACAGAGAAAGTTTAAATCACTGCTTCATCAGCACGAATCCCTACATGACTAAAGCTAAAGGCATTGCGTTGTCTCCTAAAATTTGTTTATATTCAACGTGAGAGAATGCCTACCAATGAATTAGCTAGAAAATTGAAGCACCAAGAAGGCAAGGACTTCACTTTGCTATTTTAATTTTGATAGACCCAAGAAAACTATAGGTGCATTTAAGAATTGGAGAAATTTGTTAGAATACAGAATCGTTAGAGAAAGTATAGGTAGGTTCTTTTATAAAGGGATGTTCTGAAGGTATGGAGATGAGAAATAAGAAGCCTTATGGACAACCTGGTCGTGTTAAGACATATGCCTAGTACTAAAGGAGAAGGTTTTTCGAATATTGGTGGTATAATAAGGAAGTGGCCCATTGAACATGACGCGACTTTTTCCATTGATCATTATTTCATGCCTGGAAGCGAGAGATGATCCAACCATCTAAGGAACAGTTGGTTTTGTTCAGATAGCAATGCTAGTTGCATTGCTTTTATTTTTATATTATACTGGTGATTAAGAAAATGAACAAAATCCTAATTTTGCATATTCACTCAGAAATGATGCAAACTTTCTGTTTTTTTCCTTCTCCGAAAATCCAATAATTTAAACATCAAAATCCTTAAAATAGCTAATTGATCAGATCTCGAGATTTATTTCGCCTCGGAAAAAATATATTCCGCTTCTTATACTAGAAATCCCACCAACGCTTCTTCAAAGTCCAAAATTAACTATTCTGTAGTCCAAAATAAAAATTGTTGACTATTTTCTTCTTAGTGTGGTGCCGTTATAGCCAATTATGCATTCGTCATCCATGCTTTTCTATAATAGAGTGAATTTGTATTTCGAAGGTTGAAAGAAAAAATTAAGCTTCTTTATAAGACAGAAGATTGGGGCAAATGATTGTGGCTAAATTAGACTGTTAGAATGAAGATTGTGGCTAACTTAGAAACCCCTCTTACCAGCCGGCTGGCACCCCCATCCCGCTCTGCAGTTTTCTCGAAGGTTGGATAGATAACTCGTCTTAACTCCCCCCCCCCCCTCCCTTTTATTTCAGCGCTTAATTCTCCCTTTGGGAACCCTAATTCTAATGCAACTTTCTTAACCCTTTTATGAGAGAATCCTAAACCAATTTATGGTAAGAAAATGCAAACGATCCACGAAAATAAATTGGTTAAATGTTAGTTCTTTAAAATGTTAGTCAAGCGTTATCTAGATTAATGTTGAAGCGCATTTTACTCTCCAACATCACTAATAGAAGTTTCATATTAATGACCGTTTCCCTGGTTTCTTGTAACGTATCCCATTCATTATCAACACTTCCTGTTTAAGTTTTGCCCTTATTTTATAAAGAGGCTTGGATTCATATTTTTAACATTGGGATAATATATTTAGACCTCAGCTGAAATTGCAATTTTATTATTGCTGATGCTTTGAATTATTTGTACTCTCGAGCAATTTAATCAACTGAAAAGCTTAGGAAAAGAACCTCATTTTTCTCAAATTTTTCGTCTTAGTCATGCTTTCCGGCCGCTGGTTAAGTCACGTTAATTGATCAAAATGTTACGTTGTAAACGAACGCAAAGATGCTTATTAAGTGAAGATCTTGTTGTTCGCGAGAAATATTTATCTTTGAGGTAGAATAATTAGTTGGTAATACTTGGCCAACTATTTTCATTGAATCCACTCTTATTGTATTAATAAAGACTGAATACGTTAAACTAGAATTTTAGCTATTTATTTAAATAGGATCACGAAACCGAATCTGCTTTCATACCCATTTAATATATTTATGTAGAAGTGTATATGAACGAACAACGACTTTTGATTCTACCCTGCTTCCTGATACTTAAAGGAAGCTAGTACTTTCATCTACAGATATTAATTTATGTACTATAAGATTCTTTGATATAAAAGGGGCGAAGTGTCTTTCGCATGTAAAACTAACGTATGATTGCTCTATGATATAAGTTGGTCTACTCTTTGCAGTGCCGAAGCGTATAAACTTGTATGTATTTTGATAAATCAGTGTTGAAACCTAGAATAAGAATCTAAGATTCTGCATCTGTATGCCGTTTGTGTGTGGACATATGCTTGCCTTTAATTTTAAACAAACTCAGACTTGTCGAAACTTTGTTCCAAATTCAGGCTCGAATAAAAAAAACATTAAGATCAAGGGCATAAACTAGTTAATTATCCGATTCTGTATACAAGTTAATTTTACTAGCATATGCACGTCTGCAGAAATTGATCGAAATAACTTTACAATATTTAAATTAAAGAAAGAGGATTGTGAACTTTCTCCATAAAATATTCGAATACTCATTAAACTTAATCAAAATATTTCATATGAAATATAATCACCCATGACCCGACAATTATCCCAGCTCAGCTAATTTACACAGCATTGATGTCCCAAGTTATTTTTTTCAAAGATTGGAAGTAGCTTGCAAGTAATTCTCAGACGGTAGAAATTGGAAATCCTCAAGCTTCAGTGAAAGGTTACAGGTGTGAGCACTCCGATTCTCACAATTGAGGATGTTCTTTTAAGTATGAATGGCCGGCAAATGATGCACATCTCATCCTTTAAAGCTGGAAAAAAGAATTTCAGTCCATTAAAGCATTATTGAAATGCCTCTCAATCAGAACAAAGATCTTAAACCGATATAACTAGTTTATGGATGCTTCTGTTTGAATTTCGCACCTGAATATCGATTTAACTGCCACGTAGATGCCAGTATAGTCAACATCGCAGTTCTTGGAGTAAGAATTTCAAGACAATTTAATGCAAATTACACTCTCGAGTTATTCGAGATCGACGGTCACATCCTATCAGATCAACTGTTCAAAATGAATGGTCTGGTGATTCTAGTGTTAAATCTGACATTTTAATTCTTATTATTTTAATGTTTCCACACCTAAACTGAAATTCGATAACCCACTGATGCAACAAGTGTCCACATTTATCTATGGGACATTAAATATTAAGTGCACAAAATAACCATGAAGGTTTAAGTACTATTGATCGACGCTAGTATGCAGAATCTGAAGTTTTTAGACCTTCAACTTCTCAAAAATATCCTGGTAGAGTTAAGATTCCAAATACGAGTTATGGATTGATGAATTCGGTTACAGTTGCATGATAGTAATTCAGTGTTTGTCATTAGAACTGCATAAATGCAAGTTAACTGATTTAAAAAATTATATTCTACATCTATAAAAATCTATCGAGATTTCGTGAATCGAGAGCGAGTTACTCGTTTTGCGGCACAAGTCAAGATAGACCGTATTAACCACTTAAGTGTTTTAATTTCTTTAGTATCTAATAAGATGCCACATTTTAGGAATATTTTATTTTGTTTCAAATGGAAATCCATTGAATACATGACTTATCTATGCATTCGAAATAATTTTAATATTTAATTATAATCGTTATGAATTGTTTATTTTTAGCTTACAGTTATCAAAATTCAAAGAATCGATGCACGTACGGCACAGGGGCAAAACTGTTAAGCCAATCAGTGTATGAAGGCTATACATGTGCATACGATTTTATAAAAATAATGTAAAGAACATGTGAGACGCCGAGAGATCACTACAAAGGCAGAGAATTGGATATCCTTCGTACAGCAGATTTCAATGAAAAACAAAGTCTGAGGATGCAGAAAATCGACCTATAAATTAAATGAGTACCAGCTTCAAATCCTTTGCTTTTAAAAAATTTTAAACTCACTTTCACTGTTAAACCAGGTTAATTTCCTTTTAACTTTATACTTTACAACCAGTGTCTAGGACGATACCTTTGGGTTCCGATTCGTTGCAGTTAGAATAAATTTTGGTACTTGTTTTAGGAAAAATGGTTACTGGGAAACTTTCAAGATAATACTTGCCTTTCACAGATATTTCCAAATAAATTTTGAAGCCGATTTTTTTGTATGCTCGTAACCATGTAAAATTTTCGGTACATGCGCATTATCCTGCCTATCCGACAACAAGGCGCCAAAATTCATTTCACTTGGCCAAAATTCTCTAATGCTTTTGAATACGTGGCAATCCAATTTTGGCACCTAAAAGATCTATTGGTGACCGTTTTTTGATTTTGCGAAAATTGTCGACGGGGTAATGCGGATGTATTAAGTTAGCAATTTCGAAAAAATTGCTTCAAATAAAAATTTCCCAAAGGTCAAGATAAGGAGATTTTCACGTTCTCTGCTTATTCTGATAGTGTCCAAGATTCATTGTTTCTGTTTTACGATTCGAGTTAATCTCTTTTAAAGTTGTTGTTAACGAAAGCATTTGCGAAAGAGCTCAAGTATAACCAATCCTATTGAATTATTCTTAAAACCCTAGTTAAATTGAATATTTTGAAAAGCAAGAAAGCAATGCTTTTTATACAATTTATAATACTAGCATCCATTAGCAGAATGCATGCATCCTGTGAAGAAGCTGTTTATCGGATTAGAAGAAAGAAATGCTAACATTCAGACTTGCAAATTCCAAGATAATTCATGGATTATATATTCAATTCGAGGCCCTTGATAAGACTCTTCGCATATTTCCAGATCTTTTTCCAGTTGCCGACTACGGTAGATAAACTATGGGACAATCACCCGTAAAGACAAACATTTAAGAGAAATTAGATTCAAAGTTTAATAAATTTTGATAGTCAAATTTCCTAGAACACATTGTTGAAATACGGTTTAGGTACATAAATAGAAGTAAAACTAGCTAGTCAGCTTTAATCAGTTTGTACAAAAAGGTTTCGATATACAGCATAGTAAAAATTAAGAGAATTTTAAGTCGTAAAGGAATTATTTTTATCCCAATGGAAGATTCATCAAAATACAGAAAAGAGGCTGCCATGCATTTTGACAAATTTTTCGCTTGTTGAAATCTTCTCAGCAAGCGTTTTAAATTACTGAACTCGTCTGTAGTTCTGGAATGCTAATATCCGAACGCGAGTATTGACTGATAAAATGTTCTTGCTGCATTTCGAATTTTCTAGGTACTGTGTATTTAAAATGTGGTTAAAATTCAGAATAAAACTTTCTAACTAAATGTATGCTAAAAGTTTTAGCTGCAGAGAGAATTTCGGAGATTGAAGGGAATTGCGAGTTATGGCAATTTTCCCAGATTACCTGTTCAAAAATAATCCGATGCCACATAAGATTCTTTACCTACTGAGCTGGATTAGGAACAACTTATTGCATGCATTTGCAGATAAGTTATATAGAACTTTCGTAACATAATTTGAGAATTCCGGTAAGCCGTTATATAACACTAACCATAAAAAATACGATGCAATATGGCTCCAGAATTCGCAAGAGGCAAACATGAAAGCAGAAGTTTTTATGAATTAGAATCGCTGACAAGCAAAAGCTGTTAATGACATACAACACTTAAAGTTTTTAAAATAGAGATCCATTTCTATTTAATATTCGGGGGAAGGGAAATCAGCGTCATGATTGCAGCAGTTGTCCAAGAATCATTTGCGGAAGAATTAGCTCGATAGAAGTTATTTTTGATGATATCTGGGATATACTGTCCAGATTTCGACGATATCAGTTGAAAACTTGTATCAAAATTCTAAATGATCGCCAAATTTTCACGATCGTTTGGAATTATTTGATTTTTCACTACTTGGTTACAAAGGTTTTAGACTTGGTTCAAAGAGGTTATATTTTTCAATAGGTTGGAATTTCAATCAATGAAAATTCTAAGGGAAAAGTACAAAATTTAGAGTTTTCACAAGCATTTAGTATTTTACGAAATTGATCGTTATCTAAAAGTAAGCAGTGTAGAATATTTGAATACAAAAAGATACAGAATGATTCCAAAATAACTTCATTTTCTGATTTATCTGGGGAACTTTGCATTGGTACCAAATTATGGAAAGAACGATTACTAAGCTTTACAAAAAATGAATAGATTTAGATATAAAAATAAGATAATTTCTGAAATGTTACTTCATTTTTATTTGCTTTCAAATACAAATTTGCTTCGCACTAAGCTATTTTGCATATACACCGCAGTTTTTAGGAATCGAAATACCCAAGTCACAAGTTAGTTATTTGTTTTATAAATAGTATGCAATTTTGTTGAGTATTTTAATATTTAATTCGTAGTTTCATTTACATCATTTAAGCTTTTTAAAGCTACGGATTCTATTTCATTCCTTTGCAACTTCCGAGATGAGAACATTTTAAAACACTAACAGCAAATTTGGTTGAGTAAATTTCCTAATTTATTAAGTTTTTTTTAACCCCAGTTTGTTACGACACTAAATGAGAGATCCCGAAAATTGGATTTGAATTAAAATTTGCCGTTTGTCCACATACATTTCACAACGAATAAATTTTTCATGTGATGAAAAAGAAAAAACCTAGTAAAACCATAAATGTGAAAGTCATATCACCGACTGTCCTACCCGCCCAAAGGCACACGGATAATAAATACTGAATGACTGCAACCATCGCAATAGTAGCACTGGTGGGAATTGTGGTTAAGTCCTAAGGACCATTACTTACCATGGCACAATCCTTCCTTAAGGAGGTACGTTCCATCATCGACAAGAGGAGCCAGACCCCCACCTTTTCATGTACCCTCCAGGGGAAGAAAACAACCACCACTCCAAAAGTAATTCATCCTCATTTCGAGATGCCCCCCGGAGGGTCACTATATGCATAATTAAAAATATTGCAAACAAAGTACTACAGATCCTGACTAAAACAAAATGCAAGAATAAAAACAAAATGTTATGGCAATCTAAAAATTGGTAAAAGACATTAAACAAAGGAATTTTGCAAAAATTAGAGCTTTTTGGACAATTGAGAAATTTTTTTTAATGTATAAATTGGACAAGTTCCCCCACATCGTGAGGGGAAAATGAATTATTGCAAGTGATAAACCTAGAAAAAATTTGATTGCAGTTCAATACAGTTTCTGGATTCATTTGTCAATATATGCTCTTGCTTACTGCTTATAAAGATCCTTGATAAAAAAAATATATAATTCTCATTTATATTAACTAAATAAATTCAACTTATCATCGATAGATATGCATACTCATAAGGTAATCTCATATAGTCACATATACAAAATCAAGGAAGAATTTGAAATAAATTAGAGAAATTCTTTTGCTGCAAAATACTTAAGTGGGAAAAGCAACAAGCGTGTTGCAAATGGAGATTAGGATTTAAAGGAAATGGAATCGAAGTCTTGCATACTGTAAGAAATCAATCGCGAGGAAATTTCATACTATCTAGAATCTAAAATCGTGTGATCGGTGCTGATTACTTTCAACGCTTCAATGTTACATTTATGTTCTAAAATAGGCGATATTTTGTGCCGTTGTCTTTAGAGATAATTCATCAATTTGTCTTTGTCGATATGCAGTCGTCTTTATAGATAACAGGTAGTACACATTTTAAAAACGAAATTATTTCATCACAAATCTTTGTGTGAATAATTAAGTTATACTAAACACATGCTCGTATCTTTTCATTATAAAAAATTTGACATATCAAAGGAGTCTGAGTAGCATAAAATATCTCAATTAAAAAATCTTGAACGTTTAATTAAAAGTTGAAATTCTTTAGATTTTTAGCCACTATTAAACGCTTGCTTTTTCTAAATTCTGGAAGTTAAACCTTAAAAAATTGGAGTTGGATGGAGAGAAATTTTGAACACATCTGATAAAAGTTATATGTTCGATCAACATCTAATTAGATGTGAATACTTAAATCTATAATCAAATTAAAGAGTTTAAAAGATACTTAAAAAGAACACCATTATCTTAAGCGTTCTTTTAATTTTAAATTTATTAAATTTTTAAAGACTAACAGTAAAGAAAGCTTAAGTTATTTTGGTTATGCAAATTTTGAGGTCCTGATCTTCAAAAATGAGGTATTTGTTAATCTTAATTTAACACATAGATTGCCATGGAAGCACCAGTGATCGACAGTCCCATGTAAGTTGCCCTAAGAAATTCCGAGAGGCAGTCAAGGGATAAGTATCCATTTAAATACATTCTAAAGCAGAAAAAATAGTGTTCTACAAATTCGTTGCGGTTTCCTTCTGGAGAATTGAATTGTGCATAAATAAAGTTTTTATAGAATTAATCAAGTTTTAAAAAGTGAAAAAGCTTGAAATCTTTTAATGCATTCTTAATACTAGAAATTTATGCTTGTTGAATAACGAATCCTACCTTTAACTGACAAAAAATAATCCGAAAACAAATTTTTAAAATATTTCAAATTGCCGGGCATAATGTTGTTCAATTTCAGATAGTTTCAGCATGTTCAAATGTCGAGTAGAATGTAATAACTAGATCACAAAATTAGATTATTCTAAACATATCCGAAAGTATTGCTAGATTTCCGAGCTTCCAGTAAACTGCATCGTAAAATTAATGATCAATTTAAATAACAGTGGCAAACTTTAAAATGACTGAAAGCATTCATTGAGCAAAACAATAAAACAAAACTTACGACTTTCCGATTTAGCGCATGCTGAAAGTAGCGCTAACTTTTCCAGACGGATCGCAGGGGCATCTGTTCACGTTGTCCAGCAGGATAAAACATAAGACTCCAACTCTCCTTTTCATTCATAAGCAAATGCTTTCTTTTGCCGCGTCATATTTCTGATTTATGCATTCATATACAGCGGGGAGTTTCATAGATCAAACATATTCACACACAAAAATAAAGCAAAGAAGCACTCATTTTTTCCCCTTTTATATCCCATGGACACAGTTTACATACTTCTTTTAATATAATATGTAGCATCTCCCGACCTTCTCAATGAGCCAGACAAAACCTTTTCAAACGCCAAATCCTGATTCTAAGAAGGCTCGTTTTTATAATTTTCAAGTCTCGAAAACATCTCTATTTGTAAATTTCAATTTGAATTTTACCCGAGTTTTAACTTAGGATTGCAAGATTGTTGGTACAAAATCCTTTATCTTAGTAAGAAACAGAGGGAACTGCGTTTGCCTCTTGCCAAGTTTCGGTTTCGGAAAGCTAGGGCCTCAGGTTTGAGCCCCGATTCCTCCGAAAATCCGTCGTGTAAGCAGATCTGTGGCAGATTAAATCCATCGCGGTCAAACGTTCTGCCGCTGGTGTGATGTGGAGACTTGGACAGGGGGCGCTAGTTCAGATGACGTCCTCGTCATCTTACCGTGGGTCACAATTACGAGGTTCATCCCAAAATATCAATAAATAGTTGGTTCAAAAAGATATGTTAATCTAACTAAATTTAAACTCAGAAGAAAAAGAATCTCGAAATTCTTCTGGAAATTTGCTGTGGTTGTAGTCCTAGTCCAGTTAAATCCATTCTTTTGAATGAAGTTTTCTCACACTGATGTTGCATGAAAATTTGAGAAGAGTGATACCATGTTTGGTGTTGATTATGTCAGGTGAATAGACCAAATAAAGTACGATACCCATCTAAATAAAACACTAATACGATTGCAAAAGGGCCATTAATATAGCATGAATTAATTAAACGCGTTTTCTTTTTTTATTTGTTAATTTAGAAATACATTTGAGAATTTCACATCTTTTCTGCTAACATTCATTTAAACATGGCTTAAATCATTTACTTTTTTTCTAAATATAATTCTTACGAACTCATTTGAATCAAAGGCTTCAAAAAAACAAAAGTTGAAGCTACAACAAGATTTTTCTTTCGAATTGATCCTTATATTTTAAATTATAACTTAGATTTTATTTTATTTTTCATATTAATATCCTGCCTCGGAGCTACACGAAAGCATATGAGAACGGATTTTGCAGAACTTTACCTTTATCAGAAGAATATAGCCTGACACATCACACCACGTCAACGTATGGACGATCGATTAACAACAACTATTTTATGATACTCAATAGAATGCTGGTCGAACACATTATAGTCCGGCTCTTGAAGCCGAATTATCACGCTTTCTTGATTCAATTACTGTACTGAATAAAAAAGGAAAAATTAAAGGTTTTTTTTTTTCATCTTTAAATATTGTTTACCATTGAATGAATGAAGTGCACAAAGAAAAAATACAGTAATCGTCACAAAAAAAGAGAGAGAAAATACCTCAAGATTTTGCTGAAACTCCATGCTTTCGAAAATTGAATTTTTGTTATTTTGTCTGTCTGTAATAAAGTCAGGCAAATTTTGTTAATTTGTCTGTCTAAACTAAAAAAGCTTTAAAGTAGATGGATGCAATTTAGTAATGGCTATTACACTTAATTTGTAGATTTTTTTTTTTTTTTTCAATTTTGAGCGAACTTTGGAAGAGAAAAGGAAAATTTTCTGCCTAAATGTTCGTATATAGCTACAAAACGAAGAGTAGTAGATGAATAAAATAAAACATAAAAATTATTATTATTTGAAAAATTAAATTTATCTCAAAGTAAAAGCTCTTTTTTTCCATATACATTTATGAATGATGTTGATAACGATTATCTCAAACTTGTATAACGCGTTGATTTATTCAACAACGTTATTATTTTATTTTATATATTTTGGCTAAAACAAATTTTTAATGAAATTTATTTAAAAGTAAATGTTTTCACTTATATCCATAAAAATAATTGATAGCATAGATGTTTTGCCATTCACCTTCGTAAATATAGTTGAAATATAGTAAATTAGCTCTCATTTTATTCCTTGTCATAAGATTTAACTTAATTGTGCTACTTTTTTTTTCTGTGACTTCATAATTAAAAGAATTTTTTAATATTTTCCCTAGACGTTGTTAAACATTTCGAATTTAAAATATATATCTATATTTACTTTCATTTATTTTAAAAAAAAGCTTTAATGTTGCATTTTCCTTTTTATCTCTTTTAAATTTATTTATTTCATTGTTATTTTAAAAGAGTTATCGGTATTCATTGAGACAAAATACTAAATTCCGAAGTTGGTCATATTTCTGCTTTTAGTGTAATCAAAGCCTCTGTGATATGACGTCGGATAGAGAAAGACAATCATAATGCAAAAGTACTCGGTTTTTTTGTTTTTTTACTTGGGGAAATTTGATTTTCTTCTATTTTTACCAGAAAGGATATCACAAATCTCATTTCATTAGTTATTTGTGCAAAGAAATTGCGGTAACCTTGTACGGTACATAGCGATGAATCGAAATAAATAAACTTCAAAACATTTCTCTCAAAATTCCTATTTCTTATTATGGAAATCTTCCAAATGGGCAAATTGCTAATAAATAACAAATTTATAAGCAATTGTCAATACAATTTACATAATATATTTTGTTTTTTTATCTCATTAAGTTTTCCGTCAAGTATGAAAAATTCGAATATTTTTATATTCGACAAAATGTAAGCAAAAATAGGTGCTGCCATCTGTTGATTATAACATCAACACTTAATGGTTTTAGTTCTCAGTAATAAATCTTATCCTAATTCACACCAAATAGATGCATGTTCATAACAATAATTAATTAAGAAGAAAAAACAGAATAAGCAGTCATTGAGCTTTTATTTATACGTCAACAATTAATTTATCTAAGTGGTTACTTAATTTAATTATTATATCAAGATAAAATATTTCACTGAAAAGTTTTATGAAATAAGAACAATGACTATTCGTAAGAAAAATAAAATCTGGACAGATTATGTTTTCAAACTCTATTTTAAATCCATTGATAAAATAGAGAATTTATGTGCCCATTAAAGAGGTCAAATCGGGGTAACTTGCAACAATTTCTTTTGACCAATCAAACATTAACTTCATTTGTAGCTTTAATGAATTAAAACAACATACGTGGGTTGTAGAAGAGAGATGGATTGGTTTTTTGACAGATCTATTTGCATTAGAAATATATTTAATGCTAGATATAGTATTTAATGAATTTTGAATATGAATTGAAATTTTTTTTAAAAAAAATTATGAATAATACCGTTTAGGTATGTTTCCGAATATATATAAAGAACAATTCTATAAGAACCTAAAGGAAGAGTGGAGAGAGAAGAAATGAAATTCCATTTATGTATTTTTTTTATCCATAGCTGCGTTCAATGCTATTAGTTCGTGCTTTGATAAAACCAAGGAAATGTTCGACACCTTTCGGAATGAGTTCGCATCATGCAAAAGAATTCATTTGTTGTTTCCTTCCTTCAGTTTGTTATTATATATTCACATAAAGTTGCTTATTTTGCTTTAAGTTTGTTAGTAGTAGCATGTGTATGCATTTTTTACCCTTTCTTGACAAATTGAAACAACAATCTACAGTCAAGTAGCCCTTTGTCTAATTTAAAGAAAAATTTAAACAATGTTTAAAACATGGAGGTGTACAAGTATTTAAATGCAACTAACCGGAGCCACCTTCTGCCTATTTGGCCAAAACCAACAATTTCTTTTCAAATGTTTATTAAAACACTAACTCTTAAAACACAAGAACTATAACGTTAAACACTGTGTGTGTGTGTGTGTGTGTGTGTGTGTGTGTGTGTGT
>JAOUZG010022257.1:227535-254542 GCA_026289955.1 Argiope argentata
TGTGTGTGTGTGTGTGTGTGTGTGTGTGTGTGTGTGTGTGTGCACGCGCGCGCGCATACCGACTTAACAAAACCAATATGTAAATTATGATAATGATTCTCTAATACCTCAAGTTCAATTTTTGGGGGGTAATCTCTCTTTGTATACAAAAAGGTAACTAGTGGGAATGGTTTCTCCTAAATTTTCTCGCCTTCTCTCTAATAAAGACGAATTTGTGTTCTAAATGCGTTGTTTCCAAACGATTGGGAGAGCGAAATTTGATACAGTGTTACGATTGCAGTTACGAAATCACGCACCAAATTTAATATAAATTTAAGTCATTATTTGTTTCAGTTATCACGTTTACATGCTTCTGAAAATGCAAATTGACAGACAGCCAACCTCCGGTTAGAAGTGGCTCAAAATTGGATAGATGTCTACACTATAGATGTTAAATCTGGTTGGCATCTATCTGGTTCTCTTCTTTCTGTGGTTTTCGCATTAACTTATATTCAAACAGACCGATTTACAGATTTCCTCTGTAAATGTACTCTGTAATTTTTGCTCAAAATTTGATAGGAATCCTCAAATTTAGTGTAAATATCATATACCATCTAAATAAAAGCATCTTTTTCATAGAAAAATATGTCAACAATATTAATTCGATTCAGGGGGATCTAAGAGGGCGTCCTGGAATACGAATAGCCTGTCTTCCCCGTAATCTGAGGGTCTCAGGTTCGAATCCCGGTTCTTTTTCTGTGTTGTATCTGATGCGTGAATGTGTCGCCCTGTGAAAAGGGGTTGTTCAAACGAATGTGATGAGTGAGTAACAAAATTCGTACTCTTGGTCCTACTACAAAACAAGAGGCGCTGATTAGGCTTAAATCGCTGACTACCTCAGAGAGCTTGTCCATGGCAAGTGCCTTAAGAAACTAAGAAATAACAACAGAGGGCTTTAAAACGTTGAGATAGGACGAAATCTCGAGTTCGAGTTGTATAATAGCTGCAGCACTCAAAAAAGGAACTCTGAAAGCCTTTATTCACTCTTTTATGTAAATGATATCTAAACTATTTCAGGTTAGAGAGGAACCGGCATCGTAACTTCTTAATACGGCCGCTGCCAGAAGTTGGGTGCTCCCTATTTACCTTAACTGCGGTCCACTTTCTTTGGAACCCGGAAATTGAAAGTTCATCCAATTAGCTCTTATGTACGAAAAAAAATTCGTTTGTGAGCTGAAATGGCGAATTCCATGTAGGGTGTTGATTCGAATATTTACGAAGTATCTTCCTGCGCCCAGTGGAGCGTGGCGCCAAGAAAGCAACAAAAGCGGAGCACGCAACCGCAACTCAAGCATGAAATGGGTTGCATAACTGCTCGGACGTCCTTCACAGGTGGTTCGGAAGAAAAGGAAATTAAGCATTCAATAATTTTCGAATTTTAGCAGTTAAAACAGTTTAAGTCATTCGCGAAATAATCTTCAATTAAGATTTCAAAGAAAGATAGTGGAATGTTCTGGTATATTATTTGGTTTTCACATGGCTTAACATATGTTTATTTAACTTTGACTTGTATCACGTTTAAAATGATGGAAATTTGTAATTGAAATTTCCTTCATCCTAATGCGCTTTAAAGGAATGAAATCTTGGGCACATTTGTGTTTTCGATGACAGCATACCATTTCGATATCTTCTTCTCTCAAATATTACTTTATTGATTCATTTTAATAAGATTCCGTGACAAAAAAAGTTATTCCTCGTATATTTGACAAATATATTTTTTTAATTATGTAATATTTAAAAAAGTATATTTTGAAACTTGTTTAGCACTAAAAGTTAAAATAATAAATAGTGTTTCTAAAAACTCTTTTATTAATGTATTTAAATAAAGAAAAAAAATCATGCAAATTTTTTAACGATTTTGTGCTTACCAAAACATAAGCACAAAAACCTAAGATGATGGTAACATAAGGAAATTAAGGTACAATGAGTTTCGTTTGAAATCAAAATGCATGTCAATTGAGGGATATAAAAAATATAGCTATAATTTTAATTTGCTTGAAGTAATTTTATCGCCGCGTCATCTTTTGAAGATTTAGTTATACCTCTATAATTTTTAAAAAGTATTCTTTGACGTACTGATATATTAGCACAAGATTTTTTAAAAAAAAAATATTTATTGTTAATAATACCAGTTTTTACACCAAAAGAATATTTGACGGTAATTTCTTTTTCTTTAGTCTATTTTCATTGCTTTCAGGCCACGTGGTCTGGTGATAATTCGGCGGGGATAAACATCCTTCCGCTGGTGTGATGCAGTGTGGAGAGGTGGGTGCCAGCTCATATATCATCCTCAGCATCTGATCGAGGTTCAAAATGGCAAATCCAACCCAAAATAGCCCTAGTGTTGCTTTACAATGGGGCGTTAATATAACTAAACTAAATTTTCATTTCTCCATCTCATATAAGGGAATTTAAGTCATGAGTTATGAGATGATATCTTGATATAAGATAATGACGGGAAATTAAGTAAAAGACAATTAGATCTCTTCACTGATTCGTTTCGTAAGAGTTGCGACATCAAAATGTTACATAGGTGCGAAGTCTACATCAAAGTAATTAGAGCGAAACAACTTCTGTATCATCTTAAATAAAAAGTTTAATTAGAAACATTTTTAGAGAAAAAAAACGAATCGTTAAAAAGATTTATCCTGAGATTAACATGAAGTGCTTACATCTACTGACGCCATATTTTCTCTATTTTTAACAAGAAAATCACCTTTGATTTTTTTATACACTGTTCAAAAATAAATTATTTTTTGTTACATCTTCAATTCTGATGAATCGATTTTTAGCTGCTACTGTAAATGTTACCAAAAATGTAAACAAATAAACTTTATTAAAAAAACATGTAATATCAATTTGTGCAATAAATTAAATTAATTTCATTTAAAATTAATTAAAAGAAAATTTTAACTTCTGTGTGCAGGATGTTTCTAAACTTACGATCCAAATTTTGAATAGAAATATAGGCATTTAAAATTAGTTCCTTTTTGTCAAACAACTTGGTGACGAAAAAGCAAGGAGTCAGTGATTTCAGTAAATCTTTACTCCGATCCGTATCGAAAGCACACGAAAGAAACTTAATTAATCTGCCAGCCCCCACAATTTTAGTGGGAACTAAAGTTTAATCCTAAAGGACATCACCGGTCCCGGTGCAACATCTACGGAAGAAGGCAGGTCCCGTCATTATTAAAGGACACCATTTTTTAACCCCTTCCAGTGTGGTGAGAAATAACCACTATACCGGCGGTGGTGCCCCATCCCCATGTCTTAGGTGCCCGTCCGATTTGAAGACAGATGATTAAAGTAAATAGAAAATGTACAAAATACTAAAAAATGTGTAAATAAAGAAATAAGTAAGAAAAGATATAAAAATATATTGCACTGATCACTAATGTGCAACAAAGATTAGCACCAATTTGCACAAATTAAACTGTGTAGAAAAATATCATTATCTAATTTGAAGAAAAAGGTTCTTCAGAATAACTTTGTTTCATTTTCGATAAACAATGAGAATCTTAAAAGCCGGTCGATCGTCTGCCAAAGCTATTTATGCTTGACGAAATCGGTGAGATAAATAAATCAAAATATAACATTTCCCAGCTATTTTTTTCAAATGCCGTTATTATTAAACAATAATGAGCAAAAACAAATTAACGTTGCTTTTAAAATAGAAGGGAGCGTGCTAAAATTAGTCTAATTAACAAAAGTCACGAATGTATACAGACATAAATATCCCGAATTAACGTAGTGTCCAAGAGATGAGATAAAGCAACAATTAATGTCGACTTTCGCTCTCACAGCATTGCCAGCGCCATTCAGCGTCCTTTGTTCTGCGGTTGCGTGACGCAGAAGCGAGTAATCAAACTGTGAGGAAAGCGATAGCAGGGATCATTTCCGTCTACGACAAACTGTCAAAAAAATGGATTAACAGCCAGAGAATCGGCACGCAAAACAGAACCTACCGGCACTCAGGAGAGATACAAGAATTCAGTGATTCATTTAAACGTTTTCTTTTTCTTTTCTTTTCGTAATTCAAGGATAATCATTCATTATAGTTTCAATCAGAGTAGGATAGGGCGGAAAAGTGAAGAAAATTTAGGTTTTTGCATTTTTACCTACTTACATACAAAGTATCATAAATGTGAAAAAAAACTGAAATCCGCAATTTTGATGAATATCTAGTGGTGAGTTTTGGACCTCCCTGAGTTCAAAAGATATTATTGACATTATATGCCTGTAACAAACAAAACTCAAAAAAGTTTTGAGTTAAATGGATGTACTTTCATAAATGCTGGCATCCTGGCATAGGGGTAGCGTGTCTTCCCCGTAATCTGGGCCCCAGGGTTCGAGTTACGGTTAGGGCATGACTGTTCCTTTGTGTTCAATCCGTAAGGAGTGTGAATATGCCCTCCTGAATAAAGGGGCTGTGCTAGCGAATGTGATGAGTTGGTAGCAAAAGTCGTACTCTTGGCACTAGTTGGCGCTACTCCGAAAACGGGAGCCGCTGTAAAGGCTTAAACCGGTGTCTGCCTCAGCGAGCTTGTCCAGGGCAAGTTCCATAAGGGAAAAACAACAAACATAAACTTTCATATATAGTCTTTAAACCAAATCTAAAGATTTATATTTAGTGTTAAGATTCTTTACGCTAAATTTGAATATTTCTATCAAATTTTGAGTAAAATGGAATCAGAAGTCTGTCTGTCCGGCAGTTTGTATATTTGTAACAAAATAACAACAAAATGAAAAGAATCTGGATACATAAAATTCGGTTGATGGACATAACATCGTTGCAGACATCTGTCAAATCTTGAGTCGAATCCAACATGGAGTTGAATGTCTGTCGGTCTGTACTTTCAGAAACATGTAAAGGTGATAAATCAAAAACGGAAGGATTTAAATGTACCAAATTTGGTATATGATTTTGTGACTCCAACTGCAGTTCTCTGTCAAATTTTTCTTCCAATCGGTTGGAAAAAAAGTCTAAAAATTCAATTTCTGTGTTTTTTTAATCGCATATCAAGGATACCACAAATATTCGCCAAAAATCAGACGATAGACATAAATCAAGTAATAAATCACAAAAAATGCTAGATTCACGACAAAATAAAACACTATTTTACGTCAATGCCATATAAAGCGGAGTTTTTTTTATAGCATGTTTATTAGAGATTATGCAAGAAAGTTTTAAAAAACACATTTCCCTTTTTGAGTTATCATTTGCAGTGCACTTGGGTGGGCAGTTTTTATTTTCTTAAGAGAATTATCCCAAAATTTTACAGAAGGTGGCGATTTTACTATACAGAACAGTTGTCAGCTTCCGTATGTCTATCGCATTATTACTTTTCTGAATTATGTGTATGGTAAGATAGATTTATAAATATATTTTTTCCAAATATATTTTCTGAAGCGTTTAATCTCTTCAAAATCACGATAAATAAGAAATAAATTTCATTATTAAAAATAAATTTGCAATCTCATTAAGTATTACTCAAGCCGCTAACATACTTACATAAATTACGCATTTTCATCTTAATGAAGTTTATTTAAGAATAATTGAATAATCGAATAAATAAGTTATTTATTATATTTTTGTATTCCAAGTATTAGTGTCTACCGATGCAGAAGTTTCAACGAAATATTTGGAGTTTATTATAAGTTATTATAACCAAATATTACAAGTTACATTCCAGCATACTTTAAATATGTCATAATTTTTATTTAATTACGGTCAAAAATATTAAAATTCCTGTCATGCAGATTTAAATATCCTTAGAAAATTTGTTTGACTATAATGCAAAGTCTAATTATGTAAAAAACAACCCTACATTAAGAGACAGGATTTAGCAATGGGTTTCTCAAGTAATTTGTGCTGTAGAATATAGCGGGAGGTTTTAATCAATAAATGAAATAAAAAAATATATCAGGTAAAATGAGCAAAGGATCAATGTATTTTCACAATAGAACGACAACACTGTAACATGAATGACCACAAATCCTTTACACACAAATTTCAAGTACCGTAAAGCTGTGCTGTTAGTATTGCGTCCTTTATCTTGCCGCTACACGACTTGTGATGTTGTTATTTCAGCAATCCATCTTTCATGTAATAGGAAATCTTTATTTTGTCAAGTCGATGCTATACCCTTTGTCAGCTGGATTATTCTCTTTTACACAATTTTCCAATAAACATCCCCTATAACCTACTTCAAGTTCCGTTTTTGATCCGATGCTAAGAAGTAAAATTTTCATTGCAAAATAATATTACTACACACTTGTCCTAATTATTAACTTAGTCTGGTCAGTTGGTAAACATCCTGAAGAGGGGGACTCTAAATTTATGATACAGACTTAAAAAAGAGATAGAGAACAATGATATAAATAATATTCACATTGGTCACCCAAGTAATAATCAATTTCTTTAGTCAAAAATATAGGGTGTCTCAATTTAAGTGATGAAAGTTGTTTAGTTTCTACACTTTTCCACACTTTTGAAGAATTTTAAGGAAAATTTTAATAGCGGTAAATTCATTTAAAATCACCATTTACTGTACAGGAATGTATGAACGTAAGTTACAAAAGTAAGATGAAAAGAAAGACAAATGTTTATTGGCTACATTGTTTATAAGTGCAATGTTTACAAGAATTGTTCAAAATTCCGTCTACCAATACAAATACGTGATTCATACCGTCAGTAGAGAGACTGACGTACACTGCCACAGATACCAGGTTTTCCACGCACACGTGCAGCAGCAGCTGAAAAAGCAACAAAATCCTCACCACATTCAAAGGTGTCTCATAAACAAGACTCTCCAGACTTATTTACTGTCTGTCCATAAGGAGATCTCTGGCCGACAGTCGTCTATGTTTACAGCGGGCGTCATAGAAACAGGTTACTGCAGGAAGAGTCCATTTTGCAGAGGTAGAAATTCATCCAAGTTTCTGACGTTGGCGCGTTTAGCGCCTAATTGGCGGTATCAATATATTGCCTTTAATTTTCGAAAGCAAATTCGGAAAATAATTCACTGGGCTGAAAATCATTTGCGTAGTCGGAATTTTGAAAATATATATTATTCCTGTTAGAATAATATAGAAATTCCTTTCTGATTAGTACAGAAAGAACAACGAAAATCAAATAGAAAAACTGAAGTAGAATCCAGCATGACAAAAAATTAATTTTCATTTTATTTGTTTTAAATTTATGTAACTACTTAAGATCAAATTCTCCGCAGCAAACGCGAAGTAATCTGTTTAATTCAACATAAAAATAATAACATAATAATCGTAATTATTTCATAATTTTTATAAAAGGTTGCTGTTGCAAAGTAAAATATCCATTGTTAAATATGCTTAAAACCGCTCCAAAATAAATTTATTTATTTATTTTTGATATATATACTATTTTTCGAAACTAAAAATTAACAATTACATTTTATCAGATTTTATAGATAATCAAATAAGGATAATCAAAAGTATGTTAAGCTGGAACTTTTGATTATCGACATATTGAATAACAGAAAACAAGAGCACATTAATGAAAAAATAGAAAAAAAAAAACCAAAAAGGAATCAAATAAATTTCGTAGCTTCAGGAAATAAACTAAATAAAATTCCATATCTTCTATAACTTACGATTAAACTAATTGAAATGAAACAAAAAAAGCAATTTTAAAATTCACTTTTTATTTATAAAACACATTAATTATTATTAAAAGAGTGCAAAACTAGCAGAGATCGTGTGACAATTCTCTGCTAGTTCAATTATAAGTTCAATTAAAAGAATTCTTAAACACTTTGACAAGATTCCGTTTCTTCTGAATCGGAATCCGATTCAGTACTTCCAATCTGAATTACTAGTTCATCTACTAGTTCTTCTAAAACCCCATCTTTTTCCCAATGCGAATTTTCAGCAAGTTTCAACCAAAATTCTATAACATTATGCACAATTTTACGTGCTTGTGATTTTAAAGTCTCTCCATTCTTAAATCGAAAAGGCATTTTAAAGGCTCAAAATTCAAGAGACGAAAATTATTAAATAATGAAATGCAGTTAATATTAGCCAAAGAAAATATTAATAAAATATGAAAGAAGTAAGCTAAGCAAATATGAAGATACGAGCAACTGCCGTAAAAGCGAGAAGACGAATGACCAATAGTTTTTTATCGCTTCATTTTTTCGCCAAGATAAAGAATACCCCCGCAGACTTCGGTTCGATTCCACCCATTCGAAATGGATCCTCCCTATCGACGCCTGTTTCTATAGCTCCCGCCGTAAACATAGACGACTGTCGGCCAGATTTCTCCTTATGGACAGACAGTATGTGTGTCGCAGTATGGCTAAATCTGGCCCTTGTGTCATACACTTCAAACTCAAATTCAGATTTCCCCAGAAAAAAATGATCGACACTTTATAAATCAAGAAATTGGGATGACCAGAGACTAAAACAAAAAATGCTGTTAAAAAATGAATACTGTTTGATAATGCTAAAGATTCCGTTAAAATATCATCACTAGAGTAAAAATTAGAAACAAAGCGCATTTTTTCAGTTGAATTGAATTCAGTTGAAAACTTCACATTTATACTCTCATATGGCAGAAATGGGTTACAACTCGAGTTTCCTGTGAGGTCAAGGCTCGTGAACCGTAGGTTCGAATCCCGATTTCACCGAAGAACCATCATGTAAGGGGGCCTGTTACACACTAAATCGGTCAGAACCAACCGCCTCCTGTGTGAGAGGGGGTGGAAGCACTAGCTCAGGTATCGTATTCGAAATCTGACCACGGCTTAAAATTACAAGTTCTTTCTCAAAAATCCATGTTTTGCAATGGAATGTTAATATAACTCAACTAAACCCCTATAAGTTTGTACCATGAATTTGGAATTCCCCTGCATATCTGTAAATATTTTCCGATGATCAAAACAGAATGTGTGTTGGCATATTACACAATACGGTGCGTTTTTGTCCTGTCTAAAAACGTTCATAAAAATTAAATATGCACATTGCATCTTTTATATTTATCCGATTCGACTCAAAATTTGATTCAAATCTACAATTTTAGTATCAAATCCATTGAATGAGAGCTATTTTACCAATTTTTGATATGTGGTCTTCAAATATTCATGTAATGACAAACCAAAAAGAATCGACTCTTTGAAGAACTTTTTTTTTTCTTAAATTTTAAAATTCTGGTCATGAAATAGTACGCTTAGTAGCGTCCCTCCGACTTCTTGAATGTTTGTGTCATCGTATCGACGAGCCTTTACTTCCCTTTAACGAGTATCGTCTAAAGTTTAAAAGCGATCTGCCCTTTTGAAATGGAGATGGCACACCAAATTTTAATTATCTCATTTGTTCCACGTTTAATGATCGTACCTAAAGTCAGGCAAGTCATCAGACATATTTAGTTTTGAACTCGTGAAATTTTCTAAAGAGGATATTCATCAACTCTTGGTGACGGATCTTGGGAAAATACTTTCTGCTTTTAAAAGAAAAAGTAAAAATTTAGAATAAATAAATTGCACATTCATCCAGATGAAGCAGCACATTGATCTGGAAATGTAATCAAACGAGCCCCCTGACCTGATGGACTCTATTAAGGGGGGAAAATGTACTTCATAAATCATTTACATAAGCCCCCCAACTTCAAAACTGATTTAATTTTGCCAGTTAATTTCGCCACTCTGAAAGCACAAATTAATTAATCAGAATATTCTATATTTATTGTGCAAAAATAATTGTAAATCAGTCTTTTATTTAAAAAGGAATCCGTTCATTTAAGTTGCTTGAAATGATTTAATAAACACTATTGATTCGGTAGACGAGGTGATTAGTTAATAATAAATATACAATGAATAATTTTCGTTTCGAGGATTCAACCATGAGTATTCATTTGAGTGCTGATTTATTTTTCAAACCGGAAATACATCAAAATTAATAAAATAAATTCAGATTCATGAATGTGGTTTTTTTCAATTGCTATATGTACAACCTGCATTGGCTTGTATGGATACATCATGATAATCGATTTCATCTTCCGAAACATTCTTCAAATTAGCAGACGAATGTGCGCAGTATGGCAGCTTACTTTGGAATCCACAGAGCCCAACTTAATCCACTTGGGACCAGGGGAGAAATCTTCTTAGCCCTCCCTCCGAAAATTTAGCTGAATTCCACACTTGAAAACCATGTATTTACTAAAAATAAATCTTTTTGCATTCAAACGATAGATTAATGAAGAAACTGACATAAGACTTACGGATTTTACCCTGTTTTTATTTTGTTTTTAAAATAATTCTTTAAAGAAAGAAAAGTAAAATAAACTTTCTTTTCTATTTTGGGGCTCCCTCTAATGCGAAGCCATCCCTAATGTAAATGCCTGGGACAATATATGTGCCCGTATGTCTCAGCCTGACTCAGGCTCTGGCAATCCAGGAACATATTCCCCAAAATTTCTGTTTGCAATTTGTAGAATAAAGTTTGTTCCTGCGAATTTAATATTCTGCACAGTAATTCGTTGGTCGATGTCTCCTATTTTCAAGAAGCCAAACGAAATGAAAATCCTCTCCGCGATAAAGCCATACACAAATCCTGCACCTCGACAACAGAAGACAACGTCCGTTACATACAATGCAATGTAAAGACTGGCCTTCCTTCGCGAGTTTTTTAGCGAAGTATTGTGTGGACACAAGGAAAATCGTCTGACCCACTCAGATTAACGAGATCTCATTAATGTTCGGTTCTTTTCTGCGGAGCGAGGGAGTTTGCACGCGAAAATTCGCTTTCTGCAAAGAAGGTAACCCCGTTTTCATTCGCGAGGCTCGTTAATTTGGGGAGATTGCAACAACAGATAGACCGTATATAAGAGATCCCTGCTCAGAGAGCAAAAGCACAGCTGAATTGCAACTCTTGAGAACAATGAGAGGCCTACTGGTGAGTACCGGACTTCTCTCCTGCCTCAATATTTTTTCGAATTCTACGATTGAAAAATGAAGCCGTTACATTACTGGAATTTTCTATCTTTTAAAGTAACTGTTAAGTAATTACAATAAGCTAGCATACCTCCTACAAGAACTAAAAATAAATGCGTGTGTATTTATATGTCTGTTTCATTCTACAAAGCAAGCTTTTGAATTTAAACTACCAAATTTGGTCAAAAGTACCTATGGGAGTGAATGCTTATTTTCTAAAGCATTTTTTCCATGAAAAATTTACTTATAATATAAATTAAAATATATGCAAATACTTAGGTTTTCTTCCTGTGTGTATTTTCAAAAATATTATTTTTTAAAAAATATTTTTATATTATTTAAAATTTTAAAAAAGCGGGTTTTTTTTAATTTTACACAATTAAGTATCTTGCACTTTTTTTAAGTTCAAAAATATTTTTTTCAGCAATATTTTCCTTATTATAATGAATTTCACTTATATAACTTTCATCATTACTATTATTTACTTTCCTTATTATAATGAATTGTTTTAGTTTCTTCACTTTGTCTAGCTTTTAATCAAATATTTTCCTTTTATTGCTTAAAGCTAACTATTTATGAAAAATAACTGTAATTCATACATATATTGGTATTAAGAGTTAGAATGTCCACGAATGCTCGATTTATTTAATATGCATTTCCTAGTCATGTGGCAAGAATATGCGTCTCGCCAATTTCACTTCGGAATCCATCGAGTATCATTCAGAAGAAAACAATTTTTACACTTTAGCACAACGCATGATAACGAATAATTAAATGCCATGCATAGCTAAGGTTGCTTTTTTAATTGTGCCACATGCATTAATTTTTTGAGATAAAAGAGCTTAACACATTCATGCAAAAGACGTCAGAATGCGTGTCAAAGGAATTCTTAGAAATAAATGCATCTCTGCATCCCCTAACTGATTTAATAAAATAATCTAATTTATATAAATATTAAATTAAAAATAAATATAAGAATTTAAATATTCTTTTGAAAAAAAACGAAAAAAAATTGAATTAATTTTCTGAAGTTTCCTTTCTCCAATAATGCTTCTCATTGACTTAATGAGACATTTAAAAACATAACATCTATATTTTCAAATTGGGAAACCAAAATACATGTCATTCGTCCCCAATCACTGGTCCTATTTCACCAATTTATATTTTATATGAAAACTGATTATCTCTAGATGGGTCACCAATGGTACCGGCCCAATCCTCATCCTCGTCTAATTTTCAGAGACATTTCAAGAACACTAGGTCACTATGTAATCTCTGATAGCTAGACTTTATGGGGTGCGAAAAATGTTTTGAGCGGATAGTAAAAAAATCCACTCCAAAACTTAAGAGCTCAGTAAATTAAGAGGATTACTGTCTCTAATTATAAAAGAATGTCACTCAAAAATATTTAATTATAAATAGAAGCAAGAAATTAAAATAAATTAGCACCTATTCCTAGTGTGTTGCAAAATTGGGAGTGGATGAAGAGCACTGACTCAAATGTTGTCCTCGTCATCTGATCTTGACATGAAATTACAAGGCCACTTCAGTATAGCCTTAATGTAGTTTAAAAACTCAGGAGATGACTAAACGTATGAACTGAAGCATATTAAATTAACTCTTGGAGAATTTTACTGAATGCTGTTTAGCTCTTAAATTTTTTTGCTGTCCCGTATGAGATTCATTTTATTCATACATTCCTAGTAAGGGTAGTGGCCGAATATACTTGATTATGTAGTTGCAGCCCCTCAGATAAAACAACTGGAACTTCGTCAAACCTGCTCTTTTTAGCTAAGCAACTTTGGTTGGTTTTCATCTTTCTTTGTTTGTCTTGATTGAACACGTTCTTCCACAGATCGCTTGTTTGGCGTGCCTGGTGGTGTTGGCGAGCGGCTCGGAATACTTAGTGCATGATTACGACGTTCAGATCCATCCGACCCACGGCCATCACCACGGCTACGACGACCACGGGTTCGCCACTAGCATTCGCTACGACAAGAGGTACCACTACAAAATTCCCGACTATGGACACCACGATGACCTCATCTACCAGTATGTCTCTGATGGACACCACCACGAATTGGACGATCTCCACTATTAAACCCCTTGGTAAGGAAATTATTGTTACAGATATGGATAAAAAAATTATAAACACTCAAAATCAATAAAAAAATATTTGTAATAGTATATAGATTTAAAAATAAATTTAAAAATTTGTTTTAATTAGTACACTTATTTGTGTACTGAAAAGCAGCATTTTTGTTTTAATTGTTTTAAGCCTTTTAATTCTCATGTAAAAGTACAACGAAATCTTAACATCCATTTTTTTCAAATTCACTATGACGTAGAAGCACGTGCTTTTTATAAAAATGCAACAAATTTAATCAATTAATGTTAATTAAATTCTGATAATATTTAAAAATTTGAATTCCCGATTCAGTAGAAATTTTTTTCAAAATTGTTGCTTATTAGAATAGAATGTAACGAATAGAATATAGATTATAATGTTTAAAAAAACCCTTGAAAATTTCATCTTTAGAAACATCAAACAAGTAAAGTTGTATAAAAGTAAATTATAGAATAAGATTATATAGGTTAAAGCATTATTTAAAGTTCGTCAACAATTTTTTTTTCATGTTTCATTTTTTTATTGTATTAGATATCATTACTTTATGACTTCATATCTTATTTTTTAAGTGACACGTTTTGAATTGACTTGACTTGAATATTACAGATAGTATATATTTACTGGAATTTTGCATTGGTTTTTTATTACAGATATTATATTTTTTTATAATTATGGAATCACTTCCTTATTTTCATAGGGGATGTCAGAAATTCTTGAAAATACAGAAGTCATCAAAATGAATCATCGTTTCTGAAATACGTTGAGCTTAATGCTTCATGTTCAAGTATAAATAATTGTAAATAAATTTGTATTTTGTACAGAATTAGTGCCTTTTTTGCTTTGTTAATTCTGTTATGTTTGGGAAATATTGCTTATTCTTTAGAAAATATCTAAAGAATAGAATATGCTATACTTTTTTACTATGTCCAGCCTATACTTTTTTTTTATTTTGGTTAAAAACATTTACAAAAAAAAAGAATTTTATTTAAAGTTAAGGTAATATTTGTGCGTAGAAATAGTTTCAAACGACAGTTAAATTTTATTTCTAATAATCAACATCGGAAATTGAACTGTGTTTACTTAATTATTTGTAGGCCTTGAAACTTTGTTAACTTTTATGGTTAAGACTTAAGTATTACTTTTTTTAAATTATCTCCTTAGTTATTATCTTTTAAAAATATAACTATTCAAAGATCCTTCAAAAAATATTTTTAAACATTAAATTGTGATAAACATTAAAGTAGAATTGTTCTGTTAATAGCCTTACATTGGCGATATTTACTAATGTGAACATGATCTTTTTCTGTTAGAGTCCAATCATGTAACAAACATCGCACCTTGTATTAAAAATATAACTGTCCGTGTGCTCTAATTATTTATTATTTTATGTGATGTTGTAGCTTCATTTTCTTATTTTTCATAAAAAATACTAACTGATTTCCCCATTAAAATAGTGATTAACTAGATTAGATGCTAAAATACAGGTGTAAATGATAAAAACACGTTATTAGATAAAAATATAAAGAAGAAATAGTTAATAAAAATATTTAGTACATAATTATTACTTTTCAAAATAATATTTCTTAATATATAAGAGAGCTTTGATAAAAATCCTCAAAACATCACTGAAATAAAATAAGAATGTGAAAAAACTATAAAATATTACAATAGAATACGAAAACATAAACAGGGACATTTTTTTTTCAAAGATCATTATTCTTCAACAGATACACTAAAAACGCTTCATTTACACACGCATTTATTTTAATTATAAAAATATTCACTCTGGTGACAGCAAAATGACGGCGAATTCCCAAATTAATAATAGTTTTAAATCCTAACGGTGTTTACAAAGCATATGCTTTCTAAAAATTTTATAATAAAATATATGACAACAAATTCAACTGCATAAAAATCATTTTAAATAGTTAAATTACTATGACAAGAATATTTCAATTTGCAAATTAAATTGTATCTGTATAAAGAAAACTCCGTATTCTCAGTTGGTTTTATTCCCTATCATTTTACTATGAAAAAAACATATACAGAATAACACCAAAATTACGTTTTGCTTCAATCACTGATAATTTTATATTTACTGTCAATGAAGATTCAAAAGAAATCATTTCATTTATTTATCCATGATTGAGTCTTAGCATTTTGAAATATTTCTCCAACGTATAAATTCTTTTGCCGAGAAAATTGTTTTGGCCTTTCAATTATCTAAAAAAAGGTTTTCAGTTTATTTCTCCTTAGGGATATTTATTTCTCTTTAATAAAATTTTGGCATGAAATTTTTTAAAAAAATTTTAATGATGCAGCAATTTTAAAATATATTTTATCTTTATAATTCAGATACACTTGTGTATTTTCATTTTTGGCAGCCCCATTTCTTTAAAATAGAGCCAAAGACGCCAACAATAGTCAAATGATAGACAAGCTTGGCTTTCAAGAGTTTACAATATTTAAAATATATATTTATTTACATTTAAAAAGATAAATTCAAAGGAAATGTAAACGAAAAGCTATCTTCTTTTACGATTCTAAATAAGAATAAATTTTAAAAAAACAATTGCTTAAAAATACTTATTTCTCTTATAAAATGTAAGATTTTAAAAAATTATTTTCAAATTTTCAGTCTTTAATTTCTTATTATTCCAAAGAGTTTCGAAAATTCACTACCAGGAGGCGCTACCGTAATGGAGTCAAGCTTTATCTTGGTTAACTGATAAAAATGGAAATAACATTAAGACAATTTTTGCAAACATTTAAATAATAGAGTACAGATGAATACATGAAAAAATTTTAACCGATTTCTATCATTAAAATTAGAAAACAACTCAAAATAAATAGAAACCTTTAATGAAGTTAAAATAGTTGTTAAAATACGATGTCCCGCTAAGATATGGCGAGCATTTAAACTGAAATTTACAACATATTTAGAGAAACTGCTCTTAATGCAGTTCTCAAATATTGGAATGGGTAATTTCTTTGAGAATAAGTAAAAATTTCATCAATTTTCTAAAAACTTGATATTTTGAAGATATATTTATTAAATCATTCAAAAATTGAACATTTATGAATTTTATAACTTTTACTTTCTTTTTCACGAGGCATTTTCTTCTTTAATTAATCAGCAATATTTTATTCACACAAATTTTCCACGTCATCTAATTTTCTCATAGAATTAGTCCTACGATCACGGTACTCTTTCATTTGAAAACTATTGATCCTCACGGCCATGAAATAATGCCTTCTGAAATTCAGTATTCTTGACTGACTGTCCGATCGTACCATCCATCGAAAAAGAAAAGGAGTAAGAATATAAGTATATATTGTTGAATATACATAATATTCTACAAATGTTGAAATATTAAAAAGAAAATTCAGTTAAAGGTGAATTGAAGACTATAAGGTTCCTCCCCCCCCTTTCCTTTCTTACAACTAAAAAGACAGATTTGCTCAGTGTTTAATAAAGGTACTATTGAAAAATAATATTTTTAAATACCTCTATACAGAATATAAAAAATTCCTTTAAAGTTGAATCAAATATTAAGGATCATATATTTGAATGGATTTTTATTTAGGGTTAATAGCAGACATTTAAACTTCTAAATATTAATAAATAATGCAAGGCATTATAGTCTGCACTAAGACGTAAGAGATAAGGTTGAATAAAACATTAAGTATTTGATCGCAAACTACTACAAAATTAATTTTTATATTTATAATCGTAAGTTGAACAATCCACATCCACCAATTTGTTACTGGCTAAGAAATATGCCGGTCTGGCGATATCTTTTAGCCACAGCAAAACATTTGATGCCAAAAAACAGAAGAAACTTGTGGTTTAACGATGAACATATTAATTAAGCAGATCTAATTCTCATATTATTTAATGTAATTTTTAGAAAGAAGAATTATATTTAGAATAATTTTTAGTATTATAAAAAAATTCCATGATCATCCGTAACTATCTTGGGCATGATGCATGATTTTATACGATAAATATCGAAAATATCTCTGGGTCTCTTGCTGCCAGCTTAATTATGGTGTATGATGTTGTCCGACATTCTGGTGGCAAACTAACTTCATATAAATATCAAAACATTGTTGTTGGGAATTTTAATTTAATAGAGATGTCTTCTCATAATGTTCTAAAAAATTATGCAAAAAAACCCCCGAAAATGTTTACATTATCTTCAGCGAAATCGATTATTATTACCTTTCCAAGGAATGTTATACCGTCGTTGGATGATTCCGTTTTTCTTTTTGAAGAAATCTGAATATTTGGAAATATTCCAATCCATTATTTGTTCAATTACAGTAACAATTTCGACAAAAGTACGACAATCCTTATACTCTTTTCCTAAATCCCGCTTTACAAAAGCACAAAAAGCACTTATTTTCAATAAAGAAAATAATAAGTTATTAAAAAGTTCAGATCAATCATACCTTTTTAAGTATTAATTATTTCAAGACGATAGATTTATAGCTAGGATTTTTTTTAAAAATTCTTATTTAAATGAAATACGTTATGAAGAAATGTGTCTTTTCGTAGAAAATCACTAGATGGAGCTATATGCTGTGCAATTCATGATGTAAATAGCATTGAAATATGTTTACTTTCTTCCGGCTTTCTAACTTTGTAATATTCTTTTGTTTCAAACTGTCGATAAATTACAATAGTAACCAAAATTGTGGAAAAATTTTGAGATAACCACATATATGGATAAGACATCAATTTTTTTTGGAGATAGATACTTTGAATTTGTATATCATTTTAAAGAAAATTCAATCAAAAATTTGGCAAATTCATTTTTGATATTGATACTTGAACAGAAGTTAGAAGGAGGAAAATAATAACATAGGAATAATGACATATGCAAAAAATTATCACGAATGGCTGTTAATATTTAGTTAAATAACCTCTAACATAAATTACAGATATGCAACATATTTAGTTTCACAGCTATTGTAATGTGATAAAATTATTGAATTGTTCAATTTATTGCTGCGTTTCCTCCGTGTAAATGTTGTTGTTTTTTTACTTAATTCCATACATTTTCGATTGGATTAAAATCTAGGTTATATCCAGGACAATCTATCGTGAAATAAGATTGCTGTGAAATCAATTTTTATATACCTTGAAATCCCGATTTAAAATTTAGTCATGTCGAAATAAAAAATGCATATAATCTAGGGAATGATCATGAGTAAAAGGGAACAATTACTTTATTTGTGCATTTTTGAACTTTTAATATCAACAGAAATTGCACATGATCCCTAAACCTCTGAGTTAGGGATGTCTAGGGCCAGTGAAATTATCAATATCTGGGTGCACAACTTTTTGAAAATTGCAATATTTTATATATCAGAAATAAAAAGTTAACTCTAATGATTAATGCTAATTTTTTTAAAATGTCTAACATTCAAAAATAATGTATACTCATTTTTGTGTTCTCAATAGATTTCGATATAATGTTCAGCACATGAAAAAAGAGATGAGAAATTAAACACGGAAATTCAAATAAAAAAATTGAATTAAAATTAAAATAATCAATTATGCCAAAAACTTTCAATACCCAATAGTGACAATTGCTAAAAGAGGGGGAAATGTTGTTGTTTATATCAAATTTGTTGCTTTCTAGCATATTTTGAGCAAAATTTCTTTAGGGAAAATCTCTCTGTTCATCTGTTCGAATGTAAGTTGATACAATAACTCAAAAATAAGAAGGCTAAATAAATAAAAAAAAATCAGCGCACAGATTCAATATCTATAGCGTAGACACCTACCAAAATTTGGGCCAAATGCGACAAGGGGGTCGATTTTGATCGCGCTTTCAGAAACTTATACTAGCGTTGTAACTCAAACACGCAGTGACGAATGTATCAAATTTGGTATGTGTTTACCGTAATTCTGTGTCAGATTTTGGCTTCTATTGTTTGGAAAAAAACTAGTGTAAAAAAACAAATTCTGTATTCAGCTATTATCATCAGCGTTTATATAAGATTTAAGCGTCAAAAATAAAACTCTTGAGGCATGGCACAATAGATTCAATAAAAAAAAATGCTAAATTCAAACAAAAAGTTACTACTTTGTAACTATTCAACTAATTCCGTTCCATGCAAGGCGTTCTATGAATCACAATTTTTGATAGGTTGAGAGATTGGTTAATTAGTTATATTAACGTCTCGTTGTAAAGCAACACTAGTGCTATTTGGGGACGGACTGGGTAATAATGAACCGTGATCAGATGACGAGGACGATACCTAAACTGGCACTCCCTATCTCATGTATGAGAGATCTGTAGCACCTTCATTAGAGAGTATCCTAGAAAGTCGGGGGAGATGATTCCCGCTGGTTTCCAGACAAAATGCAACAAATGATACCGTTTTCTCCCTTGTTTCTATCAATTGACTTTTAAGTCAGCATAAAATTTCTCAGTTGCATAAATGAATTCTAATAATATATAACATGAAAAGTAGTTGTAACTAATAATATATAACAACAAGTTCATCCTCTGAATTGTCCTACAAGTAAGTAATATGGAGCAGATCGATAAAAGAAATGAAACTAAATTAGTTTAGAATATTTGGATTTTTTTATATAATATAAAAAATATATTTATATGTTTATAATATTTTTGATGTATAGAATTTTCATGTTAAAACCTATTTGAATTTGTATATATTTAATTTGTTGCGCTTTTTTTTTAAGTTTTAAATTTAACAGGGTTTTTTTAAAGTTTTAGTTGCATTAACGTCTCATTTTGAAGGATCACTAAGCTTACTTTGGGCCGGACCTTCTAAATTTGAACCGCAGGCAGATGACGAGAAGGACAACTGAGTTGGTACCCCCTCTACAAGCTTCAGTACCACACCAGAGGAAGGGCATTAATTTTAATGTTAACGTAAATTAATTACTGAACTCCTGAATTAGGAACGTCTAGAGCCAGTGAAGTTAACAAAATGTGGCAGCGTAACTTTTTGACGATAGCAATGTTTTGTTTGTTTATTTCTTATATCAGAAAGAAAAGGTTCAAACAATCCAGTCTTAAAATGTTACGTGTTTTCCTATTATTAAGAAAAATTTTGAAACTTCTGATTTTTTTAAAGTCGAATTATACCAATTCCTTTTAGCACAAAATGAATATCATCATTGTTACGATATATTCACGATATCGTGAAGTATTGTAGGTATCGAACAGTATCGTAAAAATAACTAGAATTAATAGAGATTGCTACGCTCTCTTGATGTGATGCTGGCATCATTAATGAAGAAATGAAGACATTAAAGGTTTCCAGGCTCTCGTGGGTAGACAGCTCAGCCTTGACCGCGTGTCGGAAACGAGATTGAGAACAACAAAATGAAGCCTCTCCTCAAGAGTGCCTCGGGAGAAATGGAAAGTTGCCCTAGTTCCGACAAAGAAAGTTAAATCTTCAAAAAGAAAATTCAAGAACACTTAATTTGTTAAGAATAATACTTTGAATTTAGGGTTTTTTTTTTTCAACCTGAATCAAATTTTTTCACGTATTTTAAATGCGAAAGCCATGGAATATTTTACAAAACAAGTAATATATATTTAAAAAATCAAGTCTATTTCTTCTTAGGTCACCAAAGAAAATTTTTATTTTAGTTACTTTTTTATTAAATAATTACAATTATTTATACAATTTATCAAAAAACAGTTGATTTTCGCAAGAGTTGAACTCGCACTCTTCACCTTCGCGTGAAAAACACAGCAACCCTCGCATTCTACCGATGGAGCTACCGTCTCTGATTTCAACCTTCATTACAAACTGCTAAAACTCTACTTAAAGAATTAAAAATAATTAAATTTAGGGAATAAATTGATATTTGAAAAAAACTGCATTAACGCCAAGTGTCATCTTCTACAAGTTTTAAAAAGTGTATTTTAACTTGAGTGGATGAATAAAAAGTATTTTATTAATGATTGGAAATTTGTACAAGATATGTATAGAGAGAATGTGAGCTAATAGTACGAATTGAAAAAAAAAATTCTTTTGCCGTTTAAGTGTTTCTGTCCCCTCCGCAATCTATTAATTATGTCAGAAATTTAAGGCAAAATTTCAATACTTTTTTTAAGTGAATCCTTTTTTAAGATATCAATTTATTTAAGAATTATCCTTAGTTTTAAAACAGTTTTAAAAATATTTTTTTATTTATAATTTTCAATTACATTTTGTATTGTTGCAAAAAAATTCAAGACAAATGCAGTTTGAAAAAAAAATTTAATCGATGTATTTATTTATTTAAAAGTTGCATAAGATTGTCTTATATTACTGATTTGTAAAAGTATGATCTTTTTTTAATCGTTCCAGTTATAATGATATGATATTTTATTTGTAGAAATTTGCTCTTTTAAGAAATTTTTAATTATTATTTGCGAAATTATCATCATTTGTTGTAATATACGTTTACAGAGATATTAAATTATTATAATTTGATGATTTAAAAGAATTTATGAGATGGCACTAAAGAACAACCTTAGTAACCTTGCTTTCATCAGTCCCAATTGCGATCTACACACAGATCCTTCAGACTACAAACATCCTTCAAATATAAAACAAAATTCTGTTCTCAAATTAGAAGTTGCATCTGCAAGGTTGCTTGAGGAGTGAGTATGATGGTATAAGTATCGATGTTATCTCTTATTTTTCAAGCCCTCGGTGCCAGTCTGAAACCCGCAATCAATTTTTTTGTTTGTTTGTTTAAGAAGTTTTCTTTCACTTATTGTACGTGCAACTCTCGGGAATTCAGAAAAAATATATATTATTTTCCCTTTGTATAACGGAAATGAAATGCAAAATTTTGAATATTTAAATGTGAGCTTTCGTTTATGCACTAACTTACTTCTATGCAATACCTTCTGCTTTTAGAATAAATATATCATCCAAGATTGACCATTTGCACTCCGAAAAATAACTAGGTGCAAAATAATTCACCTAATACAAAGATTTGCTTATTGCTATGAGAAATAAATATGCATCATTCTTTTGAGTCAAATTTCTTTGAAAAAATAATCTACCTCTTAGCCATTATGTGGGCGTTTGTAACAGTTAGAATAACCAAAACGTCAAAATGATGCGTTGGTGATCGTTGCACAATCGTGAATGGTGAGTCAGAGGCACCGTCGGAGTGCAAAGGATTAAATGATACCCCCCTTCGCAAATTAGAAGTTATATCTGCACCGTTGCTCCTAGCAAGTCTGTGTAGTGGCATGAGCGCACAACGTTTTCAATTATTTTCAAGGCCTCCAGTTCGAATCTGGAACCCTCAATAAAGTTTTTCCGTTTCTGACTTATTTAAGATTTTTTTTCTTGTGGATACAATTATCATAAAATCAATAAAAATTTATTACTTTGACTTTAAATAAATGAAATGAACTACTTAATACCTATAGAAATATGTCATTTTTAGGTGTCGGGACTTGGAATCTGAGCAAAACTTGCTTTTGTCATTCTGTATATTTGTGCTTCGAAAATAAAAATACCATCAAATATTAAACACCCTTCTCAAATTTGAAGTTACATTTGCTTTGGTATTTCCAAGGTGTGTAGTATGGTGGTATGATAGCACGTTTTTTTCCTGTGTTTGAAGGCCTTCATTTGAATATGAAGCACGGAATTAAAATTTTTATTTTTTTATTCTTTTTTTAATTTACGATTTTTTTTTATTTTATTGTGCATACAATTCCAATAAATTCAATGAAATATACAATTATTTTCACTTTGTGATAGCTGAAATAAATTACAAAATAGCATTCAATATTTTCAATGACAATAATAAAAAACGAGATTAATCATTTAAGAAACAAAAAAATAGTTAATTTCAATATACAGTTTGAAAATTGTATTCATAAATGTTCATAAAAAGTATTTTTTTAAACAAATTATCAAACTTCAGCAAATAACTGCAAGATAATTAATACGACGCAATTAAAAAGACAAATTTTTGAATTTTTATGATTGTACAATAATTATGTTTGAGTTTTATTTTCCGAAAATTATCGTAGATAAATATTTGCTAAATGTTAGTTAAAATTCTAATCACAATTTATATAAAGTAATCGTTCCTTGGTATTTATTTCCGTCCGCCAACGTTGTCTGAGACAAACATGTTATCTCTAGAAAGCTAACGCACGAACATTGTTTTATTATTATTATTATTGCTATTATAAGTAGAATAGCCGTACCCGCACAGCGTTGCCCGTGGCATAGCGCCCAAGAAGAAAAATTAGCCTTAAACTTAGGTCTCGCCTCCACCCGATTTGATGCGGGCATGCTACGCAACATCAAACAAACACAAAAATATATTTACAAATTAACAATAATAGCTAGAAAACAATATTTTATAGTGCACATTCAGAAGTATTCAGACGGTTTCAAAGGTAAAAATACGATATGTCCGTAGACCAAACGCATTCGATCCTTTAGAGGATTTCTTTCTTTTCGGTATACTGAGATTTGAATCGTTGTTTAAAATCAGACGTAACAAAGAAATGTAAAGCATGTGCGTACCACAGCTCTTTCTAATGGCATATACGCGGATAAGTTAAAATAGCAATTATAAAACTCCTTCTTTTATTTCGATGCGATTTTAATACACTAAAACCTTCCCACTATAAGCAGTACAAAATGGTATAAATACCTTCAATATTCACTGCCTATTTGTTGAGTTTTTGTGGTTCCAACATACATACGCTTTCAGGAAACTTCCTTTTATATTATGTATAGGTATACCAGCTATTGCATGAAGTCATTATTTTGTGTGTTTGTAGACTGGGGGGAAATAGAAAATGTGTTTGAATTAAATAATTTTAGAACTGTCTGATTTATAAATAAGCTGTGGCGTTGCGGATGGGAGGGGGTAAGAGAATGCTGATGCCAAAGAGGCTAGTCTTATTAATGCCAGCCAGTTTTTATACCATTTTTTAAAAGCATTATGAAATGGTGACAGAATAACGGTTGGACTTGGATGCAACTACATTTATTATACCACAGATAACAAGGAGCGATAAAATTACAGTATGCGTCGGGCACCTGTTACCTCGCTACGCCACTGCATACAAGGCAGCCTGTTGTGAGGACTCCGAGCCTACGCCCCGTTAAACGATCATAGAGAATATATATCTTTACTGTCACGCCGGCAGCTGGCAGGTCATTCTTTTATAACCTAAAAGCTTTTATAATCAATATTCGAGTCACTCGCATTTAAAGGGAAATTTCGTCCTGATCTCTTTTACCTCACATTCATCTGACACACGACGCAATTAAACGGAGATTGATACATTCATCGAAGTTCGCCCTTTTCTCTTTTATTTATTTATTTAACTGTAACCTGGAAAAGTTACTCTGTTGCTCTTTGAAAAAGGCCATCCGTCCGTGTAAACGATGGATGAAGGTACCGGTAAACAGTCTTCGAATCGAAAGAAAGCAGCTGAGATTTAAACTCGTAGAGATAACAAGTGGGAGTGGTCTCCTCAAAACTTCACCGCGAATTCTCGGATAAGGGAATTTTCCTAGAGAACGACTTGTATGGCATGGCGAATATAGTCACAAAATATTAATCTTTGATCACTTTAGCATTTTTATTGAATCTATCGCGTGATCGACAGTGACTTTGGCGATTAATACTTTGCATGCGATTAATAGCATCCGACAATAGAATTTCTGTTTTTAACGTGTTTTTCACAATAGACTGAAACAAAAATGTGACATAGAACTACCACTGTAACCACGAAATCACTTTCCAAATTTGATATATGTAAGCCACTGTGTTTTTCAGATCGTGTTTACATGTTTCTGCAAGTACAAACCGACAGACGGGTCGAATTCTCGTTGGATTTAGTTCAGAATTTAAGTGTCCACACTACAGGTGTAAATCTGTATGCCAAATTTTACCCATTTTGCCTGCATCGTTTTGTAGTTATCGTATTAATTTAACTTCAAACAACTTTCAGACAGACTTCCGCTGATCACTTTCTGTCCAAAATTTGATAGAAATCTACGAATTTGTTTAAAAACTGCATGCCGAATTTCATCAGACTTTCAGAGTGTTTTTGACTCACTTTTATCACAAAAAGATGAAATGCCACAAATGTGTTTTTTAGTTTCAGAGATGTTTAAAATGTGATAATCGCCGAAATATCGAAATTGATTTTTTTTTCAATACTTTCTCTAAATTTCGTATACAAGAAAGCAAAGAAATGCATGAAATTTTGTAGTTCAAAACCTATTTATATTCTTATGTCCATAAATTAAGGATAATGCAAAAGAAAGAGTCAGAAACAAAACAAATGAGACTTATTTGTATTTATTAAACAAAAGGTAAAGAGCAGAAAAGATGTTATATGTTTGATATCATTAATAAAAATTGCGAATTTTTGCACCCTGGAGCCAATTACAAAAAAAAACTATTTAAAAAAATTAATATTACATGGTTGATATGATGGTTAATACATTGTCAATCTCTCAGAATATGCAATACAGTCCGTACAACGCTTAGGCATTCTGAGTATCAAATTATCAATCTGACTTTGGGGAATATTGTATTCCTCATCAAGCAATTCTCTCCGAAATTCCAGTAGACATTTAGGAGCTGGCTGATGGGTTGCAATTCGTCGGGCAAGTATCCCACGCATGTAAAGCTGTATTCAAGTCCGGAAGTACAGGTGTTTCATCCATAAACATAAATTTTGCCCCCATGGAGCCCCGAAACAAATGAATATATTGCTCCAGAACGAACCACCCTCTAGATTTGGCCTATCATGGTTCCAATTTGAACATGCAGGTCAGTTTTGAAAGCCAGAATAATTTCTTACAAAATGAGCAATCCTGAACCACCTTAACGGTGTCGTTCAAGAATTTTCTCTCGATGGCAAGGGGTGCCAGGCGTTCTCCATATGAAAGACCGACGAGTATCAGACTGCAAACTAAACCCGAACTCGTCGGGGAACATCAAACAAGCCATTGTTCTTACGAGTCCATAATGCATGCTCTCTGCTCCAGGTTTATTGCAGGTAACAATGAGTTGCAATAAACGGAACACAACTGACAGGCCTACAAACATGTGAACCAATCTGCCCTATGCGTCTGTACACGGTTTGCCTTGAAACTGTCGTACCAGGGTCTGAAGAGAGCTGACGATACAGGTGTGATGCTGTCCTCCGTCTGTTTCATTTGAAAGTAACTGTCAAATACCGGTCCTAATTCGGTCTTGTAACTTGGGGACGACTTGTGCTGCAACTTCTACTCGCATTGCCATCATCTTGCCTGGAGATGACACTCTGGGCAACTCCAAGTTCCTCGGATACTTCCAGCTGGATAGCCCGCATTCCAGACGGCCGATAACTCTACCGAATAAAATATCATCGAAATACGTCCTTTGTGTCATAACTATGCGATTATTGCACTGAAAGCTTGCGATCAATTTTACTTCTTTGCATGTGTTCCATGTAGATCACTCTCGTCACTGTGACGAACTATCGTTTTCATCTGGTGGCTTCCTGCAATTTACATATAATCTTTGAAAATGTGTGTAGTCATTTTACGAGAGATGTATGCTTTTTAGAGTACGATTTACGCATGACTCAGAATTATCCTTAATTTGTGGACATAAGTGTATATTATTGGAGGAACATAACAGATGAAAACGATAGTTCGTCACAGTGACGAGAGTTTTTTTTTTTTTTTTTTTGCAAAGAAGTAAAATTGATCGCAAGCTTTCAGTGCAATAATCGCATAGTTATGACACAAAGGACGTATTTCGATGATATTTTATTCGGTAGAGTTATCGGCCGTCTGGAATGCGGGCTATCCAGCTGGAAGTATCCGAGGAACTTGGAGT
>JAOUZG010022257.1:279513-313415 GCA_026289955.1 Argiope argentata
GAAAGCGTGGCCGTGCTACGGCGGAAGTTCCGAGAGGTTTCCGCGGTTAGGGAGAAAAACCTCGGCGCAGCCAGACTTCTCTCGGGGTTACCAGAACATTCTTCCCGCCAAGTCAACCCGGTTGGCGCGGAGTATCCCGTGAAGCGCGGTCAGCGTTTTCACCTTTGGCGTGCGTTTTGCTCGCTCGTAACAATATCTTTGAAGTTAATTTAACAGGTGCATTTTTTTTTCATTTACATTAGCAGTACTTTAAATTATTTTAGTCAAAATTATAAAGCATCAAAATTTGTAAAATATATTCATAGGATACTTAATGTAAGCAGATTGTAATGATTTTTTACTCACTAAAGTAGCTCGATTCACTAAATTTAGATATATTAAAAGTTTATTCAAAGGCAATGCATGTAATATTGGAACAAATCTGATAATTTTGAGCAATAATCAGATTATAGGAATGATACCTGAGCTTGATATTTCCTCATCAAACTTCAGCATCACATTTACAAGATTAAGAATCCTGTCAAACTTCCTATTAAAAAAATTAGATTTCAAAAATATTTTTAATCTTTTTTATAGTATTTGAGTTACTTTTAATTCTCATCATGAAATACTACAATCATAGTATTGTAGGTAGTGCATAACAAAGAGTTTTTGTTAAATATTTGCTAAAATGCTACCATTGGTTAAATCTAGCAAGAGTTTGAATTTACACATTTTCTTTACTAAGTGCATTCATGTATTAATAATCATAATACCATTAGCAAACAATTACGATAAAATATTCAATTTTAATCAATATTACTTTTTTAGAACAACTGCTGGTGTGTGCTTTTTACTTTAGTGCCAGAAAAATGAATAAGTATTTAAAATTAAACTAAGGCTGACATTAAACTATAATCATAAAACCACAGAATGAATTTCACATTGTTAAAATCACTATATTTTTCTTGTCAGGTTTATATGCTTGTGTAAAAGTACATACTTATACACATCTAATCCTTTAAAACATCTAGTTTCAAATTTGACAGATTTAAACTTAGATGATAAATACATGCTATAAATTTAATCCATATAATCCTCGTTGTTAATTTATATTTGGGCAAACTAAAATCTTCTAGGTGGATCTTGTTCAACATGCAATCTGCCAATCTGTAATAAATCATATAATAGATTTCATTCATATAGCTCAAAACTATTTTAAGTTAATGTATTCACAAAGATAATTTTAACTGTGTTTTCTGACTTGGGTCATCTGATATTTTCAAACTTTGAAGGTACCTCTTTTCTATGCACCAGAAAGAAAATAGGTGCTGACAAAATTGCAAATAAAGCCCCCACCACTGTGAATTCAACTGACTAAAAGAGGTATAAAGTGTAATCTGACTATCCATAGCAGAATAAATCTTTCTATATATTCAGTTTAACCAGTAATCAGAATTTAAAGAAACTTGAAAGGAAATAATTTGAGAATTCATAAAATTAAAATCTTACTGTTGAGCTTCTGCTTGGGTCTCATATGTAGCTACTGCATTGTAGACATTCTGTTTTGAAGCACCTGAAACAAATATATATCCTAATTTTTTTTAATACTTATTTTACAATTATGAAAACAGCTTATTTCTTCAACAAAAATAACTGTTCAATTCCAAATCTTGAAGCAAGCATGTGTTAAATTATATACGAAGACTAGAATCTAAAAGTGGTTTTATAGAATTTGTTTAGCTTCATAAACATTATAAATAGCTTTATAAAGTCCTATAAGACTTTTTTTGTTTTGATCAATTATTTTCATTTTGGTTAAAATGTTTAAATAAGGTATTCAAATGAAAAAGTAGATTCATTTAATTAGTTAAGTTTTTTAATTTTACTGGGACAATAAGAGTACTCGTAGAGCATTAACAAATCTTAATTTTGTAAAATCCAAAATTGTGCAGCTTTTGATTATTAAATAATGATTAGTTTAACTTTTCAGTTTTTTTAATTAGTTAACTTCAGTTTTTAGTAGCTACAATTGTTTTATTTTAAAATTCCTTAAGCTTAAAAAGCTAATCAAGTTACTCTTCATACTTCGTGTAAACAACTCAAAATAGATATTAATGCTGCTCAAATATGCGTGAATATATTTACTGGAATTTTCTTTTATACTTCCCTGTAATGGCACATTGAATGAAAAAAATTCAAAACAAACCGCTGAATCGGAAAAAAAATTCGAAGCTGTCCCTCTTACCAATGACTTTAGTAATAAACATATTACTTGTCAACATTGTTGGCGATAAATTTATGGGACAAAAAGATTTCATTCATTTCAAGTTTTTAATTTAGTTTTGTTACATTAAATTCCCGTTGTAAAGCAACGCCAGGGCTATTTTGGGACGGACCTTTTAATTTTGAACCACGGTCAGAAGACGAGGACGACAAGTAAGCTGACATCCTCTCCACATACACCAACGGGAGAACGTTCGACATTGACGTATGTAATGTGCAACAGACTCCTTGGCACGACGGTCCTTCTGTGGAATCAGCTCTCGAAGAAATCCTGCTACTCACCTTACCATCAGGACGCCGAAACCTTACCACCAGGCCACCGTGGCCCTTAATACTAGTGACGATTCTATGGCAAAAAAAATGAAATGCTACTTTTATTTTGACGTAACACAGGGCCACAGACGTCTCGTACGATGGGTAATTAGGACATAGTCCCTTTGAACGACCTGGCTAGTAGAACACAAATTTAGAAAACATAATTCGATATTTTTCAAAACTTAATTCTTAGTAATTACATTGATTTATTTGAATTTTAAACTATAAAAATTACCTCTATAATTTCCCGTGCTTTTCATGCCACGTATTAGTGAAATAAAAACGCCAAAATAATTTTAATTGCACAATTAATTAGTTTGTACATTATCAAAAGCTTCGAAATAAGCGATTTTAGTACTAAATGTATTTTTTGCCACATTTGTTAGCTACGTTTAACGACTAGTTATAAAAATTCACAAGGAAGACTTATTTTGAATAAGCTTTTACCTACGACTTCGTACGCATGGAAAAGCACACAAATAACCTAACAATTTATTACCTGTGCATACCACAAATAAAGCAAAACAGCAAATTAAGTCCGCATTTTTTTAAAAATCAAGTCTATTTTATTTATCGATCGAGAGTAGCTACAACAGTATAATACGCATAATTTTTAGACTTAATATGAAAACATTGTTATCAACTATTACAACACACTGCACATGTGTGAATTTTCAATGCCGATTGGGGCAAAGCAAATGCGTGACGCCAGTTGGGGTAACGCAGTGCAAATTAGAAATTTTTAGTTTCCCTTACTCTGTTTTATTTTAATACAAAAATGCTTCAGAATGAATCCGAAAGATCGATTAATTAACGATGTTTCATTTTAAAGGCATCAAACACTAAGAAAATAGAATCGTTTGAAATAATTGGCAAAAACATGCTAAGCCTAACCTCCTGACAGTGGGGAAATGGAAAAAATATGTAAAAACCTTTCTCGTGTCTTAACGAAAATATATATTTTTAAAAAAAGCCGTATTGCTCAAGCCGTTTTCGAGTTTTGCGCTTAGCAACACATTTGGCGATCCCTTTTTACATAAAGAGCACATAGAAGAACGTATATTTAAAATAATAAAGTTCTGCATTTAATTTCTTCAGAAGCTTTAATTTACGAACATTTCGCGCTAAACCGAGGCTACAATGAAATCAGGTCAATGTAATTCAATGCATTGCCCACAAATGAAGCTCTCCTTACCTTTCTCGCAGTGCTGGAAGTTTCCAAAATTAGATAAAAAACGAGTAAACTCATCCCAAGGGTAGTGATCAGGAATATTGTTTATCTGGATGACGCTGCCTCTGTTTCTGGAAGGAAATGGAAACAGTCAGTTTTAAGAAGTATTGAAAACGATGAAAATTAAGGGAATTGGGGGTGTTCTCAAAAACGAAACTATTTGTTTAAGATATTTGTTGTTTTAATGGAATTTAACACCACAAACGGTACACACAAAATATAATTATAAGTAAAATCGCTTTAAAATTAGAATAGTTTAAAAGAAAAGGTTCAATAGTTACAATAAATTTATTATGAATATTTTTTTTAAAAAAATTTAAGTAAAAAATACCGTGTAATTTGAAAAAAAAAAATCTTAATCAATGGCCTTTAAAAATTTATATTGTTGAGCAAAAAAAAATGTTATATATATGAATAACATTTGTAAAACTTTTAAATTTCATACGAATGTATTGAACAGAATGCATTCTATGACATTTCAAGAAAAACTACCATAGGAACTCTTGTTCGATTCACATTAATTTATAAACTTATGACATTTCAAATCTGTGCAAATTATAAATTTCTATAGTGTCCTTATTTTATTAGTCTAAAACTAAATATATTTTTAAAAACATCTTAAGTCAATTCCTACTTCAACATACAAAACTCTTAGTTTTTATTACAAAATTATAATTAAAACAAAAAATTCATCAAAAAATTGATTTTCCTATGCATCGAACTCGCTTTCTTCACCTTCACGCGAAAAATACTGAAATACTCGCATTTTACCGATCTGGCTACTGCCTGTCGATTTAAATTCTCATTGCAAACTTCTAAAACTATTGAAAGTATTAGAAATTAAATTTAATGAATGAATAAATATTTTTAAAAAACTATTAACATCGAGTGTCGTCCACTACAAGTTTAAAAAAATGTATTTCAACTTGAGTGGATGAATAAAAATGATTTTAGGAGTGGTTGAAAATTTGAATAAGATACATATAGAGAGTGTGAACTAACAGTAGGAATTGGAAAATCAGTTTTAGAAAGGAACAAATATTCCAAGCTCTCTTATGGAGTTGCACATTTCCTTAGCCTCTCGTTCAAATCTCTTTAGGAGCCGTGAACTACATCTCCGGTTCAAACCCACATCAGTTGTGCAAGCATTAACCGAGGGTGGGGATATCCTCACAACTTTTTCGATTGCCGGCACAAAAACAATGGCGCGTTCTCTGTTTCATAATATAACGAAAAATATGTTTTCCTTTCTTTCCACTGATTTGGTCCAAAAGATGACCACTGATGTGGCACAAATTGTTAACCATTTTTTGATACATACCACCGAATTCGTAGTCAGATGTTACTTTCAATTGATGACGTGTCGTCTTTACGACGGAAAGAGGGGTGCAGTAGCTTCTGAGGGTATGAGCCTCTCAGCACTTAAGAGCAGAAGTGTGACTTCTAGCTCACACAAGTTGCAAACCCTTTCTAAGGAGCGGACGCCATGCATCTCATTCATTCATCCACAGAACGTAACTTAGATCTAGAACGATCACTTCTGAAACAGTACCCATCCACCCCCAATGGCATTACTCTCAACATGGACTTTGTGACCAGAACAGATTAAACGTCCACCACTGAACAGATTAAACGTCCACACGTACGCGCGGAGCCTTCGGCTGGCGGGTTTGAACTCGTTCATATAAAGCCTAGTTCCAACGACCTTCGAATCTTCAGGCGGGCCACGAGTTCCCGTTTTACCTCTCTTGCGGCTTCTTGGAGTCTTTTCATGCCCGTGGACGCGATCCGAAGTACACGTAAATTGTCGATAAAGTGTGTCCAAGCATCAAAGGGCAACATTTTCATTTTAAAAGGTTATTGGTTTCTTTGAAACGGTCGATGAAGTGATCTAATATCGTCAATTTATATAGAATAGTGATATTGAAATGTTTATTAATCAGTCAACTTTCGAGATTGATGTACTTAATTGGAAAGCAAACCATTACACGTGAGGATAAATGTAAATTAATGTAATGTTACTTTTTTAGAAAATATATTTCATTTTATAAAATCAAGTCCTGAAAATTACATTTTTTAGAATTTAATTGTCAACAATAATTAACTTATTTTTTCCTCAGTTTCTGTCTTATAGATGGCAACACGCTGATAAAAGAATTTACCATGCTCCTGCGGATTAAATTGTTACTTTGCGCGAAATAAACTGTTGAAAAATTCGATTAAAATATTTATTTAAAAATTTATTATAAATTAAAAAATTAATTTGTAGGTAAAGAAAATTGATAGCATTAAATAGATATTTTTTTTAAACTTTTATTTGATATAAAAATAATTTGAATAATAATATATTTCGAAAATATCGCAAAAAAAAAAACACGTTTAAATTTCGCATAATTTTAAATTAATTAAAATTCTAATCAAAATTTTTGTGAATCTAAGCCATTCTCGAATCCACTTGAACACACACAAAAAATCGGCCCAGCCAGTTGGGAAGAGTTCAGTCACACACACACGCACAGATGATTATATAATTAGTTGGCGATAATTCAGCAAATGTGACAACCTTCTGCATTATTTTCTAACACTAACAGCCAGGAAAATTGATGCCGTAGAAGCGATAAATCGTCAATTTGTTGCCTACGCCTTTTGAGGCTTCCAAAACCTCAAACCAAAACAAGATCAGGTTTTCACGTGTGTGTTTTTTTCACTTCTTATATTAAATTCTTTTTTAGGATGGGTTATATCCATCAATTAATACATTTACAACTCTTCCAAATGTATGTTTTTACACGCGGGCTTTTAATATGCAGAAATAAGTAGAAACACGATTCTTATAACTTAATTGTTTTTATTCAGTGTCAACAAAAATATTTATGAAATTAAATTGTTTTAAAAAATAACACGAAAAGTTTCTGTAAATTGTAGAACCCGATTTCATAAAAGAAATGCATCATCCGATATTTACATCTTTAAGAAAATTGCAGGTCAAATGAGTAATGCATAAACTAACAAATTTAAATTAATATTCCGTTGTTTTATTTTTTTAAAAATTCAGAAGCATTTTACTATAATGAGGGAATGGAGAATTTTGAAAAAAAATACTAGCAATGATGTCTGATCAACATTTAGATTTTATAATTAGTGAAAGATACGTATTCATAACAGTGCTCAATACTTAAGACTGCAGCGGAGGGGGGGGGGATGTTTAAAATAAATTTTAAAATGTCCAAAGAAAATCTTATAGTTCCATCGAATACGTCATAATCCAGCTAAAAAATTTCCATAAAATGAAAAAAATATTTCCTATAAATTAGTTCTGTATTATAATACCAGGCCAATGTTTAACGTATAGTGTAAAATAACTTGGAATTAAAAAAAGATCACATATGCGTCCAGCAAAAAACATCGGTACTAACTAGGGAACACATAAGCGTCCGGAGCAAACTACCGGTCAGATCCCCCAGCGATCGTTGAGATTTAGCGGCTACCCGCCGCTCAAGCGAAGCACTTCCACTTGAAGAAGTTAGCAGTAAAAAGATTACGCTATAGACAAAGGAATAAAAAAAATGAAATCAAAAATTTTGAAGAACGTATATATCCAACAAATTAGTTTTTGTGAAAACTAGTTTGTGAAAGCTAGTTCTTCGTCATTGCATTCAAATATAAACAACTTCATAGATCCTAAATTATCTTAGCTACAAAGCAGGAATGCTAAATAGAGCCTATGCCGTAAACTAAATTTAAAAAAAACGATGAATTAATTTTACCAATGGATTATTGTATTACCATATGTACAAGAAATCGCCGTGAAGGTGCTATTTTAATACACTAGCTGTCCTTTGGAGAACAGTCTGTTCGGCCAGACTGAATTTTGAAATTCGAATTATTAATACGGATTTTTTAAACATTTCAGTAAAATTAAATTAGATATATTTAAAAACTTCCCCTAAAAACAAAACCCTAGCGGCCTATCCGCTCAACCAATCGAATCAAAATTTCAGACAAAGTTGTAAGACGTTATGGCGCTGGAAATTGTGATGATTCAAAACAACGCAGAGCTCATGGTTATGGTTAGCGAAAGAATTTTGAATTTTTGAATGGCAACACCCACTTTTACTTGCGCAAATTGATCAGCGAATTGAAAAACCACAAATGATTAGCGAGTGACGAAATTGCCTGCGTACCAATGACAACGCAGAGAAGCTTTGACGCACGTTGCATAATTCACAGAAGTCCAACTGTCTGCAAGAAGTGTTGCTAGACAGTAGAAGCATCAATCGCAAAACAGTAAGTGCAAAGCATTACTTGTCGAAAGACCTTTAAAAAGCAGTATGGAAAGTCAAATGTTCGAATGTGCCAACAAGATGAAGAAACAACGAGGTGAATTGATAAAGCTGCTTTATCTGAAAGGGTAAAATGCTGTCGAAGCAGTGCGAATTTATCGGCGAAATCACAAGTTAAGACGAGGCCCATGTTCGGTAAGAGATGTACGTGATTTGGTAAGAAAATTTGAAGAATCTGTATGCACTTGCGATCGACCTCGATTCGGGCGACCATCTGGTCCGGTTGAAGTTGTTCGAAAGTGTATAACAAGATTAATGCAGGTTCCATACTGCAAGAAGTGTTGCTCGCAATTTAGATGTACAGCAAATTCAAGTTTCTGCGCTCTTTTCTGCGGATGTTTCCTTATCGTTTTCAGAACGTCGAAATGTTGTAGTCTGGAGATGAGCAACTGCATGTGGACTTCTTCATATCTAATGAGGAAAAAAATGCGAAGATGGCCGCTGTGGATAATGTGGACGGATGAGGCTCACTTCTCTTTAACTGAGAAATTAAACAACAAGAACTGTTTACTGGGTTGACAAAAACCCTCACAATGTAGCACCAGGACCTTTACCCGAAGCCAAAGTGCCTTTATGGTGCAGCACGGCCAGCACATTTCCTCCCGGTTCGTACTTCTCCGAATAGGTAACTACCACAAGTTTGAAATCGTGCTATGTCACAAGTTCTCGGTATAAATCAATGTTGCAGAATTACGTTATTCTTGAATTGCAGCAATGAAATATCATTAGTGACATCGTATGGGGGTACTCTAAGCTTCGCCCAATGTGATCGACCAGAACTGCAACACTTTGGTGATAGTTATCTCTCATAAATAAGGTGTACACGAGATGCGTCAGAATTGAAGGATGCCATAATACGTGAAGTTCTGCAGATTCCTCCTTTCATGTTACGTTCGGCATCGCTGTCCCCAATCTCCCGAATGCAATGCGTTGTCCCCTGCGAAGAACACGTTGGAAACTTGTAATTATAGCTTTCCATTTCTATAAAAGCTTTTTCTCTCTCTCTTTTCTCTGTGTTGTCATTAGTCCTTTATAATGCTCTTTTCAAATACTTCCGCCGGCAATTTTCGTCACATGCTAATCATTCTAACGCCATTTGTGGTTTTTCAATACGCTGATCAATTTGCGCAAGGAAAAGTGGGTGTTGTCATTCGAAATTTTCTCACTGTAACCGTAGTCGTGAGCTCTGAGTTGTTTAGAATCATCACAACCTTCAAACAATCATGTCTGAAAATTTGGTTCGATTGGTTGAGTGGATAGGCCGCTAGAGCCTCATATGGGAAGGTTGTTTTTTTTATCACCCTGTATGAATTTAAATCAGCTTACTGTAAGTTAAAAAAATAAATATGCTACGAAGTTAAAATCTGTTCGAATTAATGATTAGTAAATACACGCACTGTTTTGCAAAAGGGTTGGTAGATGAGTTAATTCCCTCAGAGCATTTAAAAATGTAGTGGATGTTCTTCAAATTAAAATTTAAAATATAATTAAAGTTAAGGGGTAAATGGGAAATTAAGTTGATATCATTAAAAAAGTAATTTTTTTGGAGCCTCACGACTTTTTTTTTTTGCAATATAATTGTTTCGGAAGATATAAATATCAATTTCTGTAGGTAAGTCATAACCGATTAATTATCTGATGAAGTTAAGGGTGTGTTTTCGCGATTAATTTTTTTTTTTGTTTGGATCCGATTTCTTGATTTACTTTATTTCTTTCCTTTGATTGAAAATACTTTTTGGTTAAACCATGAACTATCACCAGAACATTACTAATAATATTTTTCAACTCCATTAATAAACTAAAGGAAACTTTGAATGCAATGCAACTGTCAAAAACATTCAAAGAAACAGAAATTTGTATCACGGTTTCTTTACCTGTGACTGATGCCATTCGACAATAAATAATAAGTGCGATTTCTATACCAAAGATAATTATTTTGATGCTGAATACAAAATGCTGAAAAGAAAAGTAAGCACAAACGCGGATAGCCTCCTGTTTAGCTGTCGATATACGATTTTTTGTGATTCCCAACAAAGTTCTATTCGACTTGCACTCATAAAAAAATGTGAATTAACGAATTGGATAAGAAATAAAAAATATCCGGTAGCAGAATAAATTCAATTTTTTTTCTTTCCCAGTCTCCTGAAATCCCTTGACCTTTCTTGATTTTCATGGTCGGCTGGGTACCACACATTAACATGCTCTTTTCTAAGACCTGATTTGTTGGAGAATAACAGGCGGTCAGTTAAAAGAAACAAATCCCATCCTAATTGGCTCACTAAGAAAAAGGAGCAGTGGAAAAGAATTCGTCGTTATAATAATTTACGGAAACCAGGAGAAAAAGTTTTAAAAAATCCAAAAGTAAAAGAAACAAGTTAATTCCAAATAAGATTTAGGAGATTCGCCTTTCCCCACGTTGTGGAAATGAGTACAGAAACAAAACAAAGATATATTTAACAACACGTTTAGAAGCAATACAAACACTTGTTTTGGGATAGACCAAGAAATTTTGAACAACAATCAGATGACGAGGATAGCATTTCGATTGACATTCCATCTATATTTCGGCACCACGCCAGCAGGAAGATGTTTGGAAAACCACACACTTACACAGAGATTCTTCGGTGGAATCGGGTTTCGAAGTTGGAAACCAGCTACTTCAAAAATGAGACATCTCACCTGGACTGATACAATTTGCAACTCTGATGAAGAACAGCCTCAATACTTGGTTTGTAAAAAAGTAGGTACGAAATGTCTTGAAACCATGAAACCAGGTTGACAGTTTGCAGATTTGAGGGATACGTCACGGAGTATTTGAAAACAAAGTTCTTAACCTTCGGATACAATAGACGACGAGTATTGACACTGCATTACGATTATTCAGAAGTGGTTGTGCATAATGACTAGAAGTCACAATGAGCAGTAAAATGTTTCAAGAGAGGCGGCAAATCGATTCGATTTTATACAAGCATTAACAATACACGCACGGTTTTGCTCGTGGTATAACATTCAAACAGAAAAACTTAGGTTTAGACTTAAATCTAGCCTCCACCAGATATGACAAGGGCATGTTACGCAACATGAAACAAAAATATAATTAGAAATTATCAAAAATAGCTACAAAACATTTTTACTAACAAAACACATTTCGAGATTGGTTTTTCCTTCTTTTCGGTGTAATGAGAATTGAAACACTATTTAAAATCAGACGTAAATAAAGTGCAAAGCATATGCATACCACAGTTTTTGCTATTTACACATGCGTTGTTCGAGGTTCTCGCGCATGCGCATCTAAGTTTAAACCACAATTATAAAACTCTCCAACTTAATTCGATGCAATTTTAATACACTAAAATCTTCTCGAATAAACGCTGTACAAAATGGAATAAATATCCCCAATGTCCGTTAACTATTCCTTGAGTTTCTGCGGCACCAACATAGATGCTTTCAGGAGACTTCATTTTGTACTACATGTAGATTTTCCATGACAACGATAACATTCAATCGGTGGCGTCTGGCATCGAAATTAAAGTAATGAAATATTAAAGACATTACAATGCGAAGCAAGGCCGGTAATTCATGCCAGAACTCAAATATGAAATGAGATTCATTCATGCGCCGATTCTAAGAATACGCTGTAGGTGATAATAGAAAAATATGGCATTGAGTATTGTATTATGGCTTATCATATTATTGTTCAGGTGATTGATGCTTTTAGATACGTGGCAAAATTGTTGTCCAAGAAACGTTTGAAAGAGAAAATTTATCAGCAGACTAAACTGACTTTTCCCCCCTATTACTGACTTCTAAAGTACTAGAAAATAAAAGAAACTCGAAAACATTTAAGAATTAAAATGTAAAAAGTTATAATTGTAAATTTCACTTCAGCTTTAGTCATTCCTAATAACTATGTGTATGCACGTGCACCTCTAACAAATCTCAATTAAACTGAAATGAGATTTTGTTTTACTGTGATAACTTTCAAAAACTCATTTTAAATTTCAAAAAGAAAAAGAAATGAAATCGACGATCACAAATTTCAAGTTATCCTGTGAGAACATTATTTTTTAAGTCTTAATTTAAGTCATTAAGTACTTTAAAATGGTTTGAAACAATCACGAGACTATCGGATTATAATTATGTAACTTTTTGAACTTTCATTTTTAATTTTCCTAGCTGGCAAAGTTTTGAAGCTCGATCGAGTAAGGTTAAAAACAGGATCGCTTCTTAAATATCGAAGCATAATAATCTGACGACTCGCAATTGTTTCAAACCAGTTCAAATTGGTTAATGACTTAAGACTTTTGCAAGAATTCAGAGAGGGAATAATTTGGAAATCAAGTAGTAACTTTAGAGGGTAATAAATCGCCAAATGTGACAACCTTCAGTGTTATTTTCTAATGACCCTAAAAGCGAAAAATGGATGCTTCAAAAGCGATATATCGCTTATTTGTTGCCTGCGCATTTTCAGGCTTCAAACCAAAACATGCTCTCGCATAATTTTATTACCGATTTAATTGCGTAAATTTTTCCCGAATTTTAACAATTTTCTTAAACATTTTATACATCTTTTTAAACAGATTCTATGATGTTAAAATTCTAATTCTCTATTGTTTTATTAACTATATTACGCGAGTTCTTTCATTGTTAAAAAAAAGGGGAGTATCTGCCTATCTATGTATTTACTAAAAAACACCGTAACTGAAGGTAAAGATAACGGGTAATTAAAAACGTTACCGAAAAAATTCTGGGGCAATGCTTCTTTAATTATACTTTGCAGTCAAACGACCATTCAGATATTTCATTTTAATAATAATAAAAAAAAAGGTTAAAGGTTATTACAATTACACGGCTGCTATGTTCATAACTATTTGATGTTTAAAAACTGGAAAGCATCAAGCTATACACAAAAGTAGTAAAATTAAACCATCATCTCCTAGGCAACATTAAAAACTGCAGCAGCAAATTGCACTAACTGTTTGCTAAATTTTAAAATGGTAGAAAAATTTGAGCGAAAATTCCTTGGAATATAAAAACTATTCACCCCCCTCTAACATTTTAAGAAATAGCTCTAAGCAGTACTTTCACTTTTAAACGGTACTATCACTTCTTAAAACATGAAAATAGCAAATTCAGAAGTTCTAAATTCAACAGTCTGTTTTAAATCAAGTTTATATCTTCTATTTTTATAATTTTAAAATTCATTGCCTTTTCACGATTACAATTACTCCGAATTGTAATCGTGAAAAAAAAAATGCAAACCAAAATTAACCGTTTGACTGGGACGAAACGCTATTGCGCTTCACTTGCCGTAAAGGCAAATATTCTTCTGCACTCAAACGGTTAAATTTCATCACTCTAATGACATTAAGTTTGTGCCTCGGTTATAACTCATTGGATAAATATTTCAAATCTGCTCTATCTCTCTCTTTTTTTTTTTTTTTTTTTTTTTTGATATCCCTACACTTTTGAGGGTGGAAGTGTAATTTTTGAATAAAATTTTAAATTAAAAAGCAGAATGTTTCCTTCTTGGGCGATAGCTTTGGGAAATTTGAACTGACTTTTTGCACTCCTAAAATTCAAAAAAAAAATTAACCAATTCACCATTCAGTAATAATTTAATTGACAAAAAAAACATGTAAAATAAAAACATGCAATATTTTCAAAAATGCGATTTATTGTTGCAATAAAATTCATAGTTTCATTAATTCTACAAAAAAATTGGGTGTTTTTCTTTCATTATTGAATGCTAAGGAATGAAGATTCTTTCCATTTCTTTTTAATATTCTGACAATATCAGAGACATTTCACTCAAATTCTAAACTATCCGTCTCTGGCAATGTAATCGATTCGTCGGGAATATTGGTTGTATAGAATTTCAATTAAATTGCATGCATCAATTTGATGTTCACGATTTCGTCAGCATTTAAACTTAAAAATGCGATAGAAATGAAAATCTTTTAACAGTCTTGCATCAGTTTTATTATCTCCCAGATGAGTCCAATTCTATCGGGTAATGTCACTAGGAGCCTGCACGGGTAGCAAAATTCTTATTGCTAGTACAAATCCAGAATCTGTAGTTATTAGCAATGCACGAAAATCCTGTTATGAAATATTTGATGTAACATTGTAAACAAAGTTTCAATGAGTTCCATAGCAACAATGAACGCATTACAGAAAATGATAGCAAAAAAAAAGATAGAAATAAAAAAAACGTCATCTAACTGGCATCATTAAGTATACGAATAACAAAATTACGTGAAAAATCCTTCTCGGAAGTTATCGTGGAAAGGCGTCGAAATCTTAATTTGCTATCAAAATTATAAAAAGAAAGTCTTGAAAATCGAGCCGAGGTTCACATTCCCGTCTTCCAAAGTACATTTGACGGATTAACAATGACAAAATTCTAGTTAGTAGAGCATCAAAAGAACTACATTTTTTTAAAAATAAAATGCGTTTGAAGAAACCTAAAGATATTAAGTAACATATCCTACAAGTTGCAAAGCTCATTGTTCCTAGAAAATCATTCACTTTAATAAAGCGCTACCACTAGCAAAGTCTTAAGCCATGTTAATATCCGTTTCACCAGTCCGAAAGCTAAGAACTTCCAATAAAAAAACTCCGCAATATACCAATCGGCAAATTGATAAACTGCAAAATTATGCTCATCTATTTCTTATTATTTTTATTGGAATGCTTCAATGTAGTTAGCAAGTAAAATGTGCAGAAACCTTTTGAAATTTGAAATCAATAGCCGATGTCACACGATGAATGCGAGAGAAACTACAGCACCCTGTAAGATAATCTGCAATCGGGTGCAAATAGCATTTTGTACTTTAAATTTACCATCATACCACTAAAAGTCTGGTTCATTGCGGAGATTCATACACACACAAAATAAGTGTTAGGCTGAAATATGCCCGGGGCTTTCTTGTGTCTTAACTTTTGTGTAAAAAGTTGTAACATTAGAGAGTTACAACTTTTTATACGAAATTATTCAGGGTAGTTGGGTGTTCATTTTTCATTAATAAAATTCCTGAAGTTATACTCGAGACATTCAACTGAAATTAAGCAACCAACATTCCTCGCGGCATTTGTAGACTACTGGATTCGCTAATACTGACGCAAATATTTCAACGATTTAGTAAGAAACGATTTTTTTTAATCATTCTGCGGCTATTGTTGATTTTGAAAGAAATGAACAAAAAGGAATTTTCATTCGTGGACATACGATGCTATTCCAAGAAAGGATAGATTACATCTGAATAAACAAAATTGGCAAAAAAAATTTTAAAAACAAAAGTAGAGATAATAAAAATACATTGAGTCCGGCCTGAAGACTTTTTCAAGGGTCACCCTCAGGCAGGGACATCTGAATAATATATCATGTAATGAATTGTTGGTAAAAAAAATATCTAGATATAAAAAATAAAAATAAAATTCTTTAATCACTTAAAGCCAATAGAGAAAATGTTAAATATGCAAAAAAAAAAAAAAAAAAAAAAAACTAATCGTATGTGGCGATTGAAAAAAAAAATCCGCTCCAAGATTTATTCTATGGTCTTGAATATTACGACCATTGATGTCAAGAGAAACAAAGTTAACGAGCTCAAGGGCTGGTTTAAAAACCATCCGAAATGACAATTATGAATTGTTAATACCATAGCAGGCTTACATGGACTCCTATATCGGACAGGCAAGCATTATGATGTTTGATGTACGATTCTAAATCTAACGCAATAAATATAATCGAAACAAAATACCATTGGAAACTATTTTCCCTTCAATTTCTATGAAAAGTTATTTCCTTACCTAGAAATTGTGGGGCTCGGCAAAGTCATGAGTGCTCCGATTTTTATTTTTCATAAGAGTTCTGAGCAGCTTAGTATTGAACTGAAGTGGTGAACAGCCAGCACTCGCACGCCGTTAATTATAACCATTGACGAAAGATGTTTTAAAAACTATTAAACCTACTGCCTATTAACGGTTAATAGTTACATTTTAACTATTAACTGTTGATGCAGTTAATAGTTGAGTTGTGGTTGATACAACAGTAATAATAAGTCAAATAAATATTTTGGATGCCTCTTTTCCAAAAAATTGTAATCAAAATTCGATATTAAGTAATAATTGTATTTTTTAAAAAATAACGCAGAAAATGTCATATATTGAAATCAATGAGTTTGAATTGTGTTTTACGTGCACTTGAAAGAACGGACCAACAGGTTAATTCTTTGACGGATTTGATTTCAAGTTCGATGCTTTTTCATATTTCGAATGTTAAATCTGTATACCAAATTTCATCCATCCAGGCTTTGTTTTCTATTTATCATATTCCCCTGCAAGTCTTCAAGGATACAGCATTACATTATACAACGATGGTTCAGACTCGAGATTCGAATCACTTTTCAGACTATCTTTTTAAATCTTGAGAAATAAAATGTGAATATATATTGCACGTAGCGAATGAACCAAGACTAACTTTATTCGTTAAGACATTCCGATTACTTTCGAACAATAAACTTGAATTGAATGAAAACGGCTCGATCAGCAAAATCATTACTTATCAGTTTTAAAATAGCGATGCTTCTTTCAATTCCGATTAATCACTTTTTATGAATCTTCATATCTTTTCGGAGTGAAAGGGTTACAAACAAAGGAAAAGCGTTATTTCATCGACATTTAGCCCTTTTACCAGACAGAAAACAATGCCAAGAATTTCGGACTAATCGGATGAATTTGCTAAAGCTCAAGCAAAACACAAAAAGATCATATTACGAAGTAAAAGAGAAATAAATTAACGCTATCAGTACAGAATAGTTATAGTACCGTCAGTTTTATTTCAAACAGTAGCTCTGTTTCCACTGAGCAGATCCGAATAAAACTTCATATATCTGTTACTTAGAAAAAAGGACCGAAGTTTTGGTCGGAAAAAAATAATTCGAAATATTGATAACCGCTGACGAAACGAAATAGATAGCAGTTTTAAAATTATATATTTACTCACCAGTGTGCCAACTTTGTCGGCCGAAATATGCTGATATGACGAAAACACGCTAAAGCATTGTCAATGGCCGCACGCAACATTTCAGCAGGAATTAAAGAGACATTGCGAACGACGATGAATCTCTAGCCGGCTCCGTTAATTACATGTTCTTGATAAACAAGATCTTTGAGCAAACGACTGCCAGAAGTCGCAAGGATTCGGATCAGGTGACAGCGTTCGCCAGGAAAGTGGAGAAGTAAGGGAGATGATCGGTCCTTTACATGTTTTACCGCATAAGCAGTAGAACGGTGTTCCATTGAAGCTCCGTTCGGACGGCCCCTTGTTCGTGTCGGCGAGTCCCCTCTTGTAGTTCTCCGGAATTTTTTTTTTTATGTCTATTCATTTCCCCAAAAATATGCGGGAAGCTCCCGATCTACGCCCACAGTCGGGGGTGGTCCATCAATGGGTCAGATGCTAGATTACCACCATATTCATAACGTCAACAGGAACAAAGTTAAACACTGAGGTTGCCAAACAGATTTAGGTCTTGGTTAGATTATTGATAAAAAGCTTAAATGACAAAGAATAGTAGTCGTATGAAATAAATTAACGATCAAAACGTAGAAAAATAACTTTGTAAGAGATGACTCGTAGATGAAAAATATGAAGATTAAACCACTTAGGGCAAAAGTAAACGATATCAAATTGTATATTGAAATATGCTTAAAACTCCGAATTAATTGATCGTCTTTCAATGGTATATAACCCAACGGCAAGTATGAAGAGAATATATTTTGGATATCAAAACATTTGTTTGTCACAAAAAAAAACTGTTTTTAGATTGGAATAAAAATTGGATACAGAACACGATGCTAGACCAAAGGGATAATCTAGATGGCATACACACATCTTCCACGCAATCTGTGAAAATTGAATTGGATAAAAAAGATCCTTAGTTTCCTCGAAATAAAAAGGGACATGATATGTTTTCCAATTTTATTTTTATTAACGTCCCGTTATAAAGCAACACTAGAGCTATTTGGGGACGGATCTCGTAATTTTGAACCGCGATCAGATGACGAGGACACCTGAACTGGCAGCCCCTCTCTCCACACTACACCAACGGAGGACGTTTGGCCCAGGCGGATTTATTGTGCGACAGACCCCCCCCCTCACACGACGGTTCTTCGAAGGAATCAGATCTCGAACTTGAAACCTCACAACTCTCTAGCCGAGAATTTACCACCAAACCATCGCGGATCCGATATATTTTCTAAATAAATGTCTTATTCTTCGTTTGGAACAAAAAAAAATAAGCTGAATGTACATAATAAAAGCATTAAGTCCATCGATAGTATGTATACATTGATCTAATGTAAACGTAATATTTAATTGTATAAAAAAATACTACGAACCCAAATGTACCGATTTTTAGTTTTAAAAAAGTCACAGGTATTCATCAAAATGACGTTTTAAATAGTAACAAGTTAAATTAGGTAATTAGTAGTTATTCTTTGCATCAAATGAAAAAACTAAAAAAAAATCCCCTGCTACCAGTAGAAGTGGTCAAAAACACTAACCTCTACTCTTTGGATTATCATTTTATTTCTGAAATGCTTTGGGCACGACCAGATTCATTAACTTTTGCGTATACTCGGTCGGGTTTCTTTGTTATTGTTGATTTACAGAATTACAGTTAATTACAAGCTGCGAATTCAATTACTAAAGCTGTTTGTAACTATATATCACTCCTAAAAGCTTGTCGGTGAAATCATGGATCAACTTGTATATCATCTCATGGGAAGTTCCGCTTTAGAAGATTAATTTACAGCCTGATAAAAATAAATGATACAGACATTCAGAAAAAATTACAAGCTGCAAGATAAATTCCTTATTTAATATTTTCTAATACCAATCAACTCTTAGGTAAAAGGAATGATATACTGTATGTTTTAGCAACTCCAGATAATGACTTTTTATATAAGATAATTCAGCATTTATTGAAATATAAAATATTTAATATGATCAGTACTATCACATACAAGTCATACTCAAATGCATTCTATAAAATAATAATGCACAAATTCAAAAATCTTCAGAGAGCATTTTGTTTTTTGCTAAATGTAGCTAAAAAATTTCTGACTATTTTTATTTATTTTGTTTTCTCCACGACATTCAACTTTAGTCCACTACATTTAAACAATTCCGCATTTAAGAATGGATGAAGCGTAGAAATTTTTATGAATTGATTCAAACATGGCCACACAAATGTTAAAAACCTGCTAAACTTGAGGTTGAAAATCACTTCCAACCTTTTTCTAAGCAACTGCAGTTAAAGAAAAAAAAATTGCTACATTTTTATCTTTGCTAATTCGCCTAATCAAAAGTTATTTAATATACTTTAAATCTTTGTACTGAAAACAATTTTGTATTCTACACATCATGATTAATAAATCTGTATAGATTTGTTTCCAAAATCGTGTCATGAGAGCCATTGCAATAGGATGTCTTTCAGTAAGAGATCTAAAAGCAATTATTAAATATCACGTTCTTTTCTTGCACTAAAATTATTATCAATTCCAAAATATTAAACGGCATTAACATATTACAAGATTACTCCTTTCGTTAAAAAAATGTAGAAATTCTCAATGTAGTCTTTTGAAAGGGAATTAAAGAGCAGATATGAGTATTAAAAACACCTATTTAATAGAATCTTCCAAATAGTTTATATATTTGAATAATATACCATTTCTATCATGTGTGCCGACACATACACACGTTTATAGATTTAGGACGGAATTTATCTTTTCTACATATTTTAATTATAAATTATTATATCTATACCGAGGAAAATCTTCACACATCAATTTCTAATTTTAACTCTGCAATTAACCTCTAATTTCCTGTTCGAAAATAATTTGAAATGTTTATTATTAAACCTCTATTTAGTTCGATTACTTTTTCTTTTCTTTTTTTTAAACTGGAAAATCCATCTTGACTCATGCGAATTTTAACTTGCCTCTGATTTCGGCAACTATTCAAACTTTCAAAACGAACTTTATATTTTCGTAACTTTTTCAGGTAACTTTGCTGGAAAAAGATAATTGATATTACTTGATATGATGTATCATTCTATCTTTACAAAGTCTCTCTATTGAGTCTAATTGTACGTGTTTCAGATGTCCGCACATATCAAAAACAATTCTTGCTCTCAAACAGTTTTATCTAGATTAATCAAGAAATGATCGAGATTTTGGATTTTGAATTAGTCAAGATTCTTCCAAACTGGAAAAATGCAGATTGGCTCCAAAATGTATAAAATATGGTGGTCCCCACCAAACAAGATATTGCAACAACCTGATCAATGAAAAAATACCGGATTCTATGTGTATCAACTGCTATAAGATCTAAGTAACCATGGGAAAGATGTAAAGATTATCCTAAACTGGTAAACAGAGCAGCACTTATGCATAAATTGCAAAGAGATCGGGACAAGAACCCCCTTAAAGAATACGCAACGAAATATCAAGGAACAGCATAACCTGCTGCCTGAAACAAGAAAGAACCCAACTTTGGAAGCACATACAACCGAAGACGAAAGAAATTCTTGACACCTTCAAAGAAATCAAACTAATACTTAAAGAATTCCCTGGATAAATCACGGCAGCTAAATTAACCAGAAAAACTAAAGACCCCGAAGAGAAGAAGTTTATCATTCTCAATGATAAATTTCTTCAAAATCCAAATTCAAAACCCTTCTTAAACTTCTTTCCAATTCCAGTCTAGACACGCCCACCATCAAAATCAAAACTTTTCTTTGATCCACCTCTTACAGCTCTCAATATTATTTAACAAAATGAATACTTTTTCATTCCATTTTGAAGATGATTACGGTAAATATGGAAAGCCAGGTCTACCTTTACATACTTCATTTAAGGGAAATTAATGCCCCCCGACCGGGGCTAGGTGCTCTGTTAACTATGTCATTATGCAGAAACAGCGCGGGCGAGTGTGGAAATTGCTTCAACGCTCCCTAGGAACAAATCTCATTTCTTAGTTTCTACAACACGTTTTCGCCTGCAGTAAAAACTGTTAGCTACCTAATTGCGTCGCCAACACACTAACATTGCTAAGAGTCAAATATAGCGATCTGCTGTTGGAAATCCCTTTAGAATGGTATTTTTTCGCTGATGCGCGATTCCATAACTTTTATACAATTATATACAAATATATGTAATATTTACATTAAAAGTTATATCTAATTTTAAAAAATCCATGACACAAGCATATTTTATAATGAAGGTGTTATCCGAGAAAACGCCTTGTATAGTATTGGCGTGCAATAGTAACGAAATATGAACTTTTTAAATGAATTGAGCATTTTTCCTGAATTTATCGTGTGATCTGTGGTGACTGTTCCCTAGCATGCGATTAGCTTTAACTGAATGTGCTTTAGACGCATTTTCCCAACCGATTGAAACAAAAAAAAATCGGTCACAAAACTGTACATGTAGTCATATAATCGAATATCAAATGTGATAATTAAATGCGCGCGTTTTTATTATTATCGTTTTTACATTTTTCTGAAGATACAAACCGACATACGATCAATCCTTCAGTTACTACAGATATTAAATCTTTGTACCGAACTGTTAAACGACTTTTGCAGATGTCGTAACTAGTAGACCGACAACGAAACAAGCGGATTTCCTCTAAAGATTTTACTCATAGGTTGACAGATATTTGACGTAAGGAGCGTATACCAAATTTCATCCATCTACCCCAAAGCATTTGAATTATCTTTATCATAGACATTTTCGTATAATTTCTTTCTGAAACCACAGACCTCTAAAATGAGAAGATCTGTGAAAATCACGAGTTCGAATTTTTCGACGATAACAATACGTCCTCTATACTTTACAAAGGAAAACGTTTAAAAATGAATTATGCACTACGAGATGCATCGGAACCGCAGAATTATTGATCAAATAAAAACTAGTATGCTCATATTTGTCGCAAAATGGCTCTAGTAAAGAAAAAAAAAACTTCCTGGGGAGTGAATATGTTGATCAGTGTGCATTATGCAATATCAAACTTTGTAGCAAGTGAAACACAGATCTTAAAATGTTGCTGCAGTTTTGAATAACGCAAACGAACACTCCCGCGATTTATTTGAATCGCAACAATTGTATGCCGTTTTCCGATAACTTAACCAACATTTTGGCAATAGGTACGTGCATTTTGCAAAACGAAATTTAGCACGCTGGCTTACAATAGAACGAAATGAAAATAATCAAATCAAAACGCCATTACTTTGAAGATTGAAATTCTATGTTTATGCCGAATCTCATTTATTTTCAAATAATTCGATCTTTGAGCAATGTTGCCAACTCATTAAATTCGATTCATTATTTCTCAATCCTACCATCTATTTTTAAGAATTCAACCAGTTAAGAGATACGCTTGCCCGATATAATTGATAAGATTTCAAAAAATTCTTTTTGAAATTTACCATCTTTTCTAAATATCATGCACACTTTTAGTTTGGGATAATTTTATGGATAAGTAGAATATTATGCTGTAAAATATATTAAATTCTAAAATATACGATTGAAATCAAAAAGATTCTTCCACCACTCATCTTCCTAAACATGGTCAGATTTTAACTCTGAATTGTGATTGGAAACTTAGTTACAAAATACTTAGTTACAAAAATTACTTGTTACAAAAATTGAATGCATACAGGAATATGCAAGACTTCATACAATGAATATGAATAATTTTTTCCCCTCCGTTCGCTGATTGTGTTTTATACTATACAAAGGATATTAAGTTGGTCGAAACTGTACCGGAAGTATCAATTTCTAACACTTTAAAACATTGATCTAAAGCTTCGTTTGGACTACTATGTAGACATGCCTTAAATGGAATCTAGTGATGAATCCATGTGGCCTTGTTAATGAAGAAAAAAGTGCGCTCGCAGGCAAAACAGATAAAATAAACAATGACGTGCAAAATTTTTTACATTTTGTTTTCAAATACTAAAATATTCGAATCTTATTTCAAATGCATTTCGGAATTGTTTGGGTTGGATAAGTGAACAATTTTGTTATATTAAAGTAAAATTTAGAGTAGCAAAGGATTACGAAAAGCTCCCGATTCACCTCGATTGATTTAATATCCACTTATACACAACAGTATCAAGATTATTAAAAAAAAAGAATTCAGTCATTTTCAGATAATAGTTTTATAAACATATAACTGACCTCTTCGAAAAATGCGTATAGATTGTTGTCGCAAAAATTTAACGATGACGACTAAACCCATCAAACACAAATTAAGTATAATATGAAATTATGTTGTAATCAAATAACTTTTTTATTTCAATAATCACATTTATTTATTTACTTAACTAAAACACATTTGAATGTGAACCGGGAAAAAATTATTTTGATTTGCTGTTAGAGAATGATATTGAGCAAAGCAAAGTACGAATCTGATTGGTTCCTATGCTTTCGACATGGTCTCAATATATTTTAAACATCTTGAGTTACTAGTTTAGTAAAAACTCAAACATATTTGTAATTCAAACTGCAAATTGTCAATACTTATTACTCCTGACGAATCAACTCGTTATAATGCACCTTGTATTTTTATCATGACGAATATACGCGTCAAAAACAATTAACTGGTTTAAAAAAACTTCAAATGGAATAGTTGCATAATAAAACGTAGATTCCGAAATTTTACTATTAACAGATGTTTGTCCTTCCTAAAATGAAATTGATTGAATTGAATAGATTTTAAGAAAAACTATTATAATTTATGAAAAATCTCACTTTCAAAATGAAGAATGACCACTGATCCCCGCAGCGGAAGACAATAAATTGCTATATCGAATATATAGTTTGCGCGGGAAAAAATAAAAAGAACTTGATCATTCACACAGGATTCTCCAAGACCTAGCAGTTATAATCCACAAAAGCTGTTACAGTATTTCTTAAAACAAATTGGGCGAAGAAAAAGAGCAAGATCGCGGATATTCACTAACTTCTTCAATGATTCAATTGAAAATAAAACCACGAAAATCGAATATTCGCCTTGAAATATCTTGACCATTTCATTAAAAACGCTGATGAACAGCTACTTGTTTTCTTTTATATGTTTCAAATTGGGCGCCAAAGAAACGGGCTTGGCGTCTTTCGCTCTCGGCGCCAAAAGAAAGAATATTAGGCGCTATGTTCAATAATCTCCAATATTTTCAGAAATTTAACAGCTGCAAAGGACGTAGAACGGTACGCAACTCACGAACGGTTTCGCCTAATTTATACGCAAGTGTATCACGTGCAATACATTTTCGTGTGTACCGAGAGAAATTTGTCCGTATCTCAGGTAACAATAATACGGTCAAAATCTCATCGATTCAACTTGAGAACAACCAAGCAGCGCACTCGTTAAAACCCATATAGAAGTTGAGTTAATCGCCCTTTTTCAAAATCATACTTGCTCTAAACATGGAGACATTGGTAAAAATCAAAAGCTTTTATATTTTAAAATATTTCATTTTAGAAAAACCCAAAGGCCTATTGCAACTCAAAAAAATGATTAATAACGCTAACTTACAATAATGAGAGATCTTTTCTGCTCAATTTAAAATACAATTACATTTACTTTTAAAAGGGGAAGAAATGAAAAGTTGATGCATTAGAATCAAACTCTTAAAATACCATTCATTGAGTGCGTCCAACTAAAAAGCAGACTTTTTAATTGGTACGGCTTGCTTTCAATAAGAGCGCCGCGAAAAATGTCGACTTTTTAAAATACTTGCACACACTTTTAGAACGAGCAATGAGCAGCACACGCTTATGCGCATTGAAAAAAAAAGCACTTTTCGGACACTTCAGAGGAAGGGATGATTTTGAGTACGTCTGTCAATAATTAATATATTCGACAAAGAATAAAAAATAACGACCGCAAATTCTAAGTTCAATTTAGAAATGATCATTTAAGACGCTTGGAGCAGAATGCTCTAGAATCTATAGAAAACTAATACGCTAAGCCATCATTACCTAGGTATGTATGTATAATTTTTTTCAGTTTTACATTATACATATGTCAGCATGCCGCACGATGAACGGTTCTAACACCTAACTTATCTTTAAGCAATCTTCCAAAAACGCCACACTTTTTTTTTAAAAAAAAAGGTCAACTACGAAACATCGTCAAAAAAAATGCACTTGTTTATAAGCAGTTTGCTTCCCCTTTTGCAATCATGTGGCAATTAGTTATTTAAAAAAGGGGGAGGAGAAAGGGGTGGTTTAAAAGTTAATGGGGCAAAATCAAATTTTGTCTCACCTAATGCATCTGAGGCTGCGACGGACGCTGGCAGCGAGACTCTTGCAGCTGAAGCAAGATCACTCGAAAGCATCCATGGAAGAGTTAGCAGTGCATCGGCTGTGTGTCCAGCGGTGGAGAGAAACTCGCCATAGAGACGGGAAGCGCGCTCCGCCATCTGAGCGGGGCTGACGTTTGGCATTTTGGAGGGGGCCCAGTCATCGCCATGGAGACGTGACGTCAGCGGACAGGGGCGCGCGCGCTCCCACAGAAAGGTCGAGGAATAGGGCGATCCTCTACTCGCCCCGCAAGACTTCGGTTTCGGAAACTTTCTCAACAATGACTGCCGCGCGCACGGGGAGAGAAGGCGGGACAGAGAAGAAAGAACTAAAAAATGTTTTTCAGATTCCGTAACAATGCATCCGCGATGCTCAACTTTTTCCAACCACTTCGGGTTTCGATAACACTTAATTTGAAAATTATGAAAGGAATCAAAGAACTTTAAAATTTAAATTTATAATGTAGATAATAGAAATGTTTGCTAAAGCTAGACATCCGACCTCAAGGATGAAAGATCTGATCTAGATTTTTTTGTTAGTAAAATTAGTAAAAGCTTTATGAATAGTGCAATTCAAACGTGTTGCCTTTAAGACAGATGTTTAGATGCCATATTCGCATTTCATGTTTAATATGTTGCTAAAATCCGTGCCCACTTTAGATCTAAAATAACAGTAATTCGACCATTTACTTTAAATTTTAAAAAAATGTCACTTATGTTAAAGAGATTGTCATTGCAATATCAGACATTTGTCCTCAGTTTAAAAAAGTCTTTACTCCATTCAAATTCAATATAAAAATATTTACTACCACCAATCATATTTTTTTATTATTATTTATTTTTAAGATAGACATTATCCCCTCGGGGAGCACTTCGAAATGAGGATGAGATGCTTCTGGCATGGTGGTTGGACTCGCCACCCTGGAGGGTTGACGAAAAGGTAGGAACATGGCTCCTCCCATAGATGGGATGTACTTCTTTGGGGAAGGGTTGTATCGTGTCAAGTGAATGACCCTTAGAACTCAGTTTCCGCCAGTGTTACTGTTGCGATGGTTCCAGTCATTCAGTATTCATTTACCATGAGTCTTTGGGTGGGTCGGAGAGTCAGTGATATGACTTGCATTAACATCAGAAATATTTTTGTTATCGATACGCATTGCAACAAGTAATATTCAAAAACAAATGCAAGTTAATACCTGCTAATGTGTACAAAAAAAATTTGGTTATTCTTTTTTATTAAATAATTACAATTGTTATCGTTTTCCGCTTTATGATTGAAGGAAGGGTGCAGTAGCTTATGAGGGTATGGACTCCCGAGTACCCGAAGGCAGATGTCTGACTTCTAGCTCACACACGGGGCGATTTTCATTCAATCATGTGCAGATCGTAAATTATATTTGGAACGGAGAAAAATCACCTCTGACAAGGGTATCACTTTCAACATGAAGGATTTAGTGACCACGACAGATTTAACATCCACCACATATGCACAGTCTTGGCTGGTGGGTACGAACTCGCAGCCCAACGTATGCGAATCCAACGCCTTACCAAGCAGGCTATTACGGCCTACTATTTGCAGTTACTATAAATAATTGATCAAAAAATTAAACTAGGGCTGAATTTTCAATACAATTGAGGGCCACTGCCAATTGAGGCAATGCACAATGCGTGAATTCTCTACGCCAGTTGGAGTAATGCAATACAAATTAGAATTTTTTAAATTTTTGTTATTCTGAATTATTTTAAGTAGAAAACACTTCAAAATTCGAAAAATAAATTAATTAACAATGTTTAATTTTAAATGCATCAAACAGTAAAAAAATAAACAGAATCGTTTGAAATAATCGGCCGGAAACTTGTTAAGCCTAACCTCATTGGCGTGGGAAAACAAACTGAATTCATATTATATATATATATATATATATATATATATATATATATATATATATATAGGGAGAGTGTGAGCTAATAGTAGCAATGGAAATAAATTTAAGTCCGGGTCATACAGAACAAAAGAATCAACAGAAAGGCATTTCTTTTCAACTTTTTCTCATTTCCAAATTAAATTTGAAGCGTTAAAATTATAAAAATCTACTGAAATGTAATTAAAATTGAATGAGATTTTCATATTTTAAGAATATGAAAAGAAAGGCTTGAAGACAACTCAAGTGAGTAAGTTCAAACTTCTTTTCTTTACAACAAAATTTCGAACAAGGAACTCCAAATATATTCTCAATTTAGAACAGGAAGTCTAGATTTGTAAGCAATACATCTAATTAGTGGAGATTTTTAAAAAATGACATTCAATAAATGGATTTAGAATCAGGGATTTTAAAGCTTTTCACCTGACACAAAAAATTTGTTAGGAAACGATAACTGATAGATAATTTCAATCTAAGACTACATCAACGACACAAATTTAAAATTAATCCTTCTACTGTTTCCTGCAGTGAACTGTTAGACAACTGAAACACTTTTTTATGGTAACAAATTTAAAAAAATTATTAAATTCCCGTCGTTACAGCATCTTCAGCAAAATTTTGAATCATCAATATAAGTGAGCAGGTTCTCGGTTCTGCAGGTCCATGGTAGCGTTGCTAGTAAACGGCCCTATCGCCGATGACAATACACCTTCTTATGAGGGTTTCCAGCATCAGATGCTTGCAATTTCATATTTTTATATTTCTCATTTCCCACATCATTCAGGGAATTTCTGTCATACAGTCTTATGAATCGAGCACATAACGTATTTCATGACTTAATTGGGTGAAATGACATTTCAATTTAGCACTCGATTTATTCTGTATTTGTTACTTACACTAACTGTAAAAGTAACTGATCATTTTTACTAACATTTCTTACTGATATGTCATGAGAACTCTTCAGTGATGACGAATGTAATTTTGAACAATGCCAAATGAGTTGCCACTAGCCTCCCCAAGATTCATCATACCAATGGGAGAACATTTCACTACAGTTTTCATGTTCTCGAGACCATGCGGCATCGGTTTTTTTTATTTTTTTTTAAGCGTTGGGTTTGAATTAGAGTGACGCTATAATTAAAAACTGAAAGTATTAAAATTAATTTTGAATACGCACAATAAAAAAATTTTTTAAATATAATAAAGTGATATTTTTTTTATTTCATATTAAAAAACTGCTTTGTACTCAAACAGTTATTGGAATTGTGTGTGGAATTTTATTTACCACTTGAATTGGACCAAAAGGGGATCGCATACTCCGAATGATATTTTTTTATTGTTTCCCTCAAAAATTGAAGGTTAATTTCAAAAATGGCTTGTGTATTAAAAAAAAAAGAAGCAGAAAGAAAACCGTACGTTTCTTTGAGTTTTTATCAATGAAAAGAACAGAAGAACATGCAAAAATAAATAATTCGCGTGCCTAAAAAATTTACTTGGGTAATAAACAATTTTTAGGAGCTTTCAGTTCCGTTTTTTCGCAATTTTTTCGGCTTTAATCCTTTTACTGGCAAATTATATACTAGTGTACAGCCTTCTTTTTCAAACGAGGTTAATATCACCATTCATTTAAGGGGCCAAATTTAAAAATCTAAAATTTGAAGAAAAGCAAGAAACATATGGAGTTCTGAAAATAAATTGTGAATTCTACAAGGCATTTATATAGTAAAAAAACGTTAAAAATTAAAAAGAAAAAGGGGGAAAGATTTCAGTTTCAAAAAAAATTATGTTACACTTTTTAATATTTGATTACAATTAAAAAAATTTAAAATAAAAATAAATACGTGTTTTATCAATAGCATACGCATAAATTTTCTTTAAAATATGAAATTTGACAAAATTGAATGGTCACAACATATGGAGCAATTATCTGCACCAAAATGCTAGGAAGATTTCTGTTCCGGTAGCATGCGCTAGTAGTCATCTTTAAAATGACATTTATAAGTACATTATCAAAGAGAGAAGCAGCGAACTGCGATGAGATTTCTGATAGCTAAAATAAAGAAAGAAATCCACGCGTAAATGGTGAAAACAAAGTGTACTGTATGGAGTGTATCAAAGTTGATTCGGTTTAATTTCGTTTAGTAATATTAACGCCCCGTTTTAGAAACACTACGGCTATTTTGGAGCCGAGCTTGTAATTCTGAACAGTATTCAGGTGACGAGGACCTCACCTGAGCTGCTACCCCTCTCCAAACTTCCACACCAAACCAGAGGGAACATTTAGCACCGACAGATTTAATGCGCAAAAGCCCACTTACACAACAGTTCTTCGGTAGAATCGAGTCTCGAAACAGAAAACTTTCCGGTTTCGAAATTGAGACCTTACCACGAGGTGGGGAAATGAAAATGCTTAAAGATGGGAGGAGTTCGATGAAGCTAGATCTGGAGACCAGAACCTTCAACCAGAGAAAAAGTTCATGCAATCGATAATGTGTCCATAACCTAATGATGCTAAATTATAAAGTGTTTTTTTAACAGATTGTTTTAACATTCGCGAGTACCTGGGATGTAGGAACGTTTTTTTAAGATGAGTTTCAAAACTATAGGAACAGCAGAAAAATGCTTACACTCAGGCTATTGCAGCACGATAACAATGTGGGTAAATGATATTTTGGCATGTACTGTCAGAAAGAAGTATTGCAAGTTATTAACTATTACCAATCAAAGTGTCATGAATCAATATTAGATGCAAACAAATATCAATTAAAATACAGTCTAGGTTAAATCCCACAACTACTTTACTTTATACTCTTAATTATAATAAAATGATAAGTGGAACTATAACACGAAATCATATCCAAGAAACATTATAGCTATAAAAAACTCATTTAATCAAATAAACTTTTAATCCAAGGACTTTTCCTACTTGAGCGGCTACAAGAAAAATAAGTGGTGATCAAGAATCTTTGCTTGTGTGTAAAGGATTATCACTTAACAGCATCAAGAACATACATTAAGCTAATGCAAAGCATAGCATAAACAAAACTCAAAAATTAAGATTTATAAAAGGAACTAAGTTTTTTTAAAAGTCAAACTGAGAATTACTTTTGCTTTTTAATTCACTGTTTAAAAAATAGTAAATTCTAATAACAAGCAAAATAATTATAGATTTTGGAAAAAGTCTATTTCAAAGGTGTTTTACAAAATATGGTTAAAAAACTAAATATAATCTATATTCTATTCAATTACAATTTGTATTACAATTATTACAGTTATTCAGAACTATTTACTTTTTTTAATTACAAAGCAGAAGAATTTCTTTTAGACTTTTGTATTCAAAAATTTGTAAAAGATAATTATGAATGTTAGAATAATATCTACATAATAAAATAAACTTAATGATGTGACAGCCCATGTGGGCCACAGTTTACATTGCTTATATCTACTTTCCTGACAGAGGACCCTTGGATACAATTAATGTCCCAGTTAGCTGATCAGCCTAAAGCAGAACCCCTTATGTTTAGTTCCAAAACAAGCTTGGTCCTCAGTTTATTGACCTAAAGTGATGAAAGGCTGAATGTTTATATAATATCAAATTTTAATTTAAATGAATTCAAGTCGAAAATTCTTACAACTTAATAGTAAATAATTTACACAAATTTGGAGGCCTTAATATTAAAGGATCTTTAAGCAGTTACTTGTTTAACATTACAGCTTTGGTCTTATTCTAAATTATATCATGAAAAGAATTTCAAGCTTAAAGTATTGGCCATCGCCTTGAAATTAGGCCTTTACATATTAGATTGTTCAAGAAGAAAAATATATTTAGATTTAAAGCTATTAAATGTGAAAATGACAGAAAACTGTTCCATTTATTACTAAATTTATTTTACAATTTTTGATTATAGAGAGCAGAAATTTATAGGAGCAAAAGCCTTTTTTCATTTTAGGATAACAAGGTAAGGAAAAATGTTTTCTATTTTTCTCATAAAATAGATGTTCATTTTAAAATTATGACCATTCTTTCATTATTACACCATCAGGTTTTATAGATATTTTGATGTTGCAAGTGAGTCTTGTAATAACTTGTTAATCTCACTTTATTTTAAAATATCTTAAGTTAGAGTGAAATAACCAAGAAACTGTACAAAAAGTAAGAAAGTTTTAGCGGTACAGAAAGTAATTTACTGTCAATTAAAATAAGCAATTGAAAGACTGTAAAAGAATAAAGATGTATGACTTGCTTGCAAAACATGTAGCGCCAAATTCAAAATAAGATTAATGGCAAATACAATTTAAACTTATGATTTGGAGATTTTAAAGCAAGAAATGTTTCAAACCTCTTTTCTGTAAATCAAAATAGCTGCATCAAATTTTCCAGCAGATACCCATTTCTACACAATATTTTCTATTTGATTTGGAATAAATTTTTTAAAAAATTTAACCAAATATCTACACAGATATCAACATTCAACTTGGAAAACATCTAACTATTCTAGAATTTATAGATGAATATAAGTTGAAATGTAATGAAAGAATAAATAATACCAGATATAATCATGAATTTTTCAGCAAAAGTGATGACCACATGATATAATCATTCAATAAAGATTGAATAACTTAGATTCAAATATTCTTAAAAACAAAAGCTGATTTGAAAGCATTAAGATAATGGAGAAACTATCTAAAGATATTTTTTTCACCATGTCTACCTTTAATTTTCAAAGAACTCTAGACCCTACAGGACTAAACTCAGCAAAAGCTTCTGTTGCACTATTAAGAAAAAGAATGAAAAGAGATAGTGTTTTGCAATGTTCATTTATTGCAATACAGAAAAAAATGACAAATAGGCCAAGAAAAAGTACTCAACATGAAATTATAAAAATACAACTATTTGTTACGAAATGTGATCTATTTAATGATAATTTGTAATAAATAATCTGAATAAATATCAAGTTTTTAGAAATTTTCAACCAAAAACTGTATTATGTAGTTAATCTTACTCTCCTATGACTACTTAAAATACCACAGCTAATGATTGTATTTTGTTGGTATGACATTACAAAACTCATTTGAGAATATTGACAAATATTTCAGGAAAATTTATGTATTATTAATGTATGAAACGGGTATTTAAAAAATCCCTGTCTCATAATTTTGTATCTGAATCTCAATTATATTTTTTATATATCAACTAAATGTAATATAAAAGATGTTCAAAAAAAACTGAATTCAGCTAAATATCCTGCTATGAAAAAATATCTATGTGTTCAGATAATTCCCTCAGTTTCAAGCAATATATATTCATTCCTGGCTGTTAGACAATTACTTGTTTATCTAGTTTACTGACTCATTTCCTGTCTCCTTTTTAAATTGATTTTTCTCTTATTTTTAATATTCAAATTCACAAAGTAAAAAAAGAACATTAACTCTGTAAGTGAACATGTTAGTAAATTAATTTTTAAAAATATTACACTTTATAATTCCAAGGATACTGCAGTTCTTCAGTCCTAATTGATAAACTACCACTGACAATCAAATCTTGAAGTGCAGAATACATTTCATTATGAGGATTTTCTTAAGGTGCCTTTTAAGTTTGTTAATAGTTCTATCATTTGAAAATAAAAAAATTGCTTATTTTTATTATTCTGATAAGCTTAATTGTTTTTATATATAGTGTGATAGCAAAATCATTTTTTTTTTGAAAAAATAACTGATGAATATATCAAGATATTGCAAATTTGTCTAAGAATTTACCAGCATAAACACCAAGGCAGCTATAGGTATTTTATATAGAAGAGTTTTCATTAGTTATAAATAAAAGCATTAAGAATTTTAACATTAAATAAACAGCTAAATACTCATAAAATTAATATTCCTACTAAAATTAAGTCTTCTCGCCCACTACAGAATTTAAAGACATTACTTACTTTTTTTAAAAAATTACTAAATGAAATAATTTAAGAATTACATTTTCTTACCTTCTATTTTGATTAAGTGATGGTTCCACCAATAACTGGGAGCCCATAACTTCGTAACCTAACAGGGAAAAGGTAGAAACATTAATTGCAACTTATAAGAGCTGTTTAGTAAAATAAAACTGAACAAATTAGAAGTGTAAAAAATAAGATTAATTACTCACAAAAACCAGTATTTTAAAATTTATAACATTTCAATTATCCTATAAAGAAAAAAGTGACTGAAATTTAAATAAAATTCTTAAACACATTTTCTCATCTCATCTTTTAAAAGTTTGTTTAATGCTACATATGTTCAAAAACATAAATAAATATTTCATTTTCTCCTTTATTCAGCAAGTCATTCTCATATTAAGAATTTAACAAAAAAACTGTACATATCTATAATAAGTATTTTTCATAATATTCAGAAGACAGATAGTTAAGAATTTATCACTTGCTCCATTTCTCAGAAAAGATTTTATATAATA